>ML792068.1:38792-78267 GCA_009831015.1 Picea engelmannii
TTGGCTAGTGAAGTTGGCCACATGAACCAAAAGGAAGGTCACTGAATTGGTTAAGTCCTGTTCAGTAGACATGAAAGGAATGAGCACTAAGGCTGAATTGAACATTCTGCCTTTAGGCTCATATGATTGCTTAATTGGGATGGGCTGGTTAGACTAGCACCATGCCCTTCTGGGTTGTTGTAACAAGAGGTTTACATGCCTGAACGAAGAGGGAAATCAGGTAACATTCCAAGGAATTCCTAGAGCCATGGCTGTTAGGGAAATCTCATCCATTCAGCTGAAGAAATGTTATCGGAAAGGCTGTCAATTATTTGCAGCTCGGGTGGAAGAAGCATCTCGAGATGTAGTCTCGAATCTGGAAGATCACAAGGTACTCAAAGAGTTTAAGGACGTATTTCAGGAGGTACCGGGACTACCTCCGAAGAGAGACATCATTTTTTCTATAAATTGTATGCCTGGAGCAGCTCCAGTTTCAAAGGCTCCTTATAGAATGAGTATGCCAGAGCTGAAAGAGTTGCAATTGCAGCTTGAAGAGATACTAAAGAAGGGATACATTTACCCTAGTGTGTCACCTTGGGGAGCCCCGATCCTATTTGTGAAGAAGAAAGATGGGACGTTGAGGCTGTGCATTGATTTCCGACAGTTGAATAAGGTAACTGTCAAGAACAAGTATCCTCTGCCAAGGATCAATGATCTTTTTGATCAGTTGAAGGATGTGAAAATATTTTCAAAAATAGATCTCAGATTTGGATATCACCAAGTGAGAATAAATGATGAGGACATTAGCAAGACCGCCTTTAGAACAAGGTACGGTCATTATGAATTCACACTGGTTCCGTTTGGACTGACAAATGCACCTGCTGTTTTCATGTGCTTAATGAATGGAGTGTTCAAAGATTATTTGGACAAGTTTGTCATAGTCTTCCTGGACGATATCTTGGTGTATTCCAAGACAGAGGAAGAACATGAGCAACACCTGAGAATGGTGCTACAGGTGTTGAGAGAACACCAGCTGTAAGCAAAACTGAGCAAGTGCTCATTTTATCAAAGGCAGATTCATTACTTGGGGCACATTATATCAAAGGAAGGGATCGTTGTGGATCCTGAAAAGGTTGAGGCCATTCGAGAATGGTCAGCGCTAAGGAATGTGGCAGAAGTTAGATCTTTTATGGGTCTGGCAGGCTAGTACAGAAGGTTTATATCCAGATTCTCAAGGATAGCTCATTCTATCACTTCTTTGCAAAGGAAGGAGAAGAAGTTCCAGTGGACTGAAGAATGTGAGAGCAACTTCCAACGATTGAAGTAGCTACTAACCAACGCTCCAATCCTGAAGATTGCAGATCCAAATAAGGATTACGTAGTGTGCATAGATGCGTGTAAGGAGGGACTGGGAGGAGTTCTCAGCCAAGAGGGATTTGTAATTTGTTATGAGTCCTGAAAGTTGAAAGAGCATGAAAGGAATTATGCCACTCATGATTTAGAGCTAGCAGCAATCGTCCACGCCTTTAGGAAATGGAGACAATACCTCATGGGCAAAAGATTCGAGTTGAGAACAGACCATAACGGTTTGAAGTATTTATTTGATCAGCCGACTTTAAATGCCAGGCAAATCAGATGGCTGGAGTTTCTATGCGAATATGACTTTGATATCAAGCATATCAAAGGGAAAGAAAATAAGGTGGTTGATGCACTTAGCAGAAAAGTGCATGAATTACATGCTACAACCATTAGCAAGTACAAGACTGAGATTAAAGAAAGAATTTTGGAAGCTGCAAATGCTGATTTGCAGTACAGAGGTTTAGTAGCAAAGCTACAACAACGTGAGAGACTGCAGACCAAGGAAAGTTACACCTTGGGAATTGATGGCTTACTTCTGTATAAAAATAGAGTGTATGTACCCAATGTCCAAGAATTGAAGCTGGCAATTCTAAAAGAAATGCATAACGTGGCTTATGCTGGACATCCTGGATATCAAAAGACTGTGGCAGTAGTCAAAAGCCATTATTTTTGGCTGGGTATGAAGAAGGAAATTGCTGAATACATCGCCAGATGTATGGAGTGCCAGAAAGTTAAGGCTGAGCATAGGCACCCAACAGGGCTGCTGTAGCCTTTACCCATTCCTGAATGGAAATGGGACGTGGTAACAATGGATTTTATCACCGGACTACCTAGAACAAGAAAGAAGCATGATTCAATCATGGTGGTGGTGGACAAGATTACTAAAGCTGCCTATTTTATTCCACTGAAAACCACCCACAGGGCAGTTGATGTTGCTGATATCTTTTTAAAAGAAGTTGCACGCTTGCACGGAATTCCTAAGACAATTGTGTCTGACAGGGACCCAAAATTCACCTTGAATTTCTGGAAAGGACTATTCAAGGGATTCATAATGAATCTGAACTTTAGTACAACATATCATCCTGAGTCTGATGGTTAGACAGAAAGGGTGAACAGAGTAATAGAAGACATACTGAGAATGTATGTGATGGATAAACCATCAAGGTGGGAAGACTACCGACATTTAGTAGAATTCACCTACAATAATGGGTATCATACATCGTTGAAGATGAGCCCATTCGAAGCACTTTATGGAAGAAAGTGCAACACACCAGTAAACTGGGATAATCCAGCTGACAGAGCAATGATTGGGCCTGAGCTGCTCAAAGAGATGGAAGACCAAATGATAAGGATTAAACAGAATCTGAAAGCTCCCCAGGATAGGTATAAAAGTTACTCTGACAGTAACAAAACCCATAGAGAATTCAAAGTGGGTGACCATGTTTTCCTGAAAGTGAGGACTAATAGGAGTTCCCTGAAGTTGGGAAGTTGCGCCAAATTGGCAGCAAGATTTTGTGGGCCATTTGAGATCCTGGAAAGGATTGGGCCAGTTGCATACATGCTTCCATTACCTGCATCTATGAATGTACATAATGTGTTTCATGTTTCACTGCTTAAGAAATATGTACCTAATGCTAATCATGTTATCGATTGGAATGTGATTTAGGTGGAACCAGAAGGTGTCCTGCAAGTGCATCCTGTGCGCATATTGGACAGGAAAAGCAAACAACTCCGGAATCGAGCTATAGAGCTTGTAAAGGTCCAGTGGACCTGATACAGTCCTGAAGACACGACATGGGAGCATGCAGATGCTATGTGGGCAGAGTACCCGCATCTTTTTTAAAATTTTGAAAGGCTTGCAGAGACAGTGTAAATTGCACTAAGGACAGTGTAGAAATAAGGGGAGGGGGATTGTAGTGTCCCCAAGGCCGAGCCTTGTTGTAAATCATGTTCTGAAAGGAATTGTAATTATGTTTTATAGGTTGGTGAGCCAAGTTTTTATAAGCTGGTGGCTTATGTGTTTGTTAGGCCAGGGAGCCTAAGTGTTGAAGGCCATGAGCCTGCTGATGTATATGTAATCACGCAGAACAAATTAATAAAAATTTGTAAACACCGCCAGGTGTAGACCAACCACGATGAATGAGTGAAGGGGGACTGAGCTTCCACAGAGAAGGCAAGGGATTAGGGGCTGGAAGGTGGGAAAAGGGGCTAAGTGTTAAGCCTAGTGGGCTTCAGCCTTGGGAATAATATTTTAATATTATTTCAAAAAGGCATGAGCATTTCATGTTTTATCCTAAGTTCCTAACCATGAGAAAGGGATGCGTACTGGTGGAACACATGCAGTTCCCAGGGCGACAAGTGTCAACCCTGGTGCATGCGAATAAAACGGCCAGGGTGAGCTGTGAGAGGGCCCCCCTTGCTCTCATTCGATCAGACGACCTGAGCATGTACGAGCTCTGAGCAATACGATGGACCTGATTTCTGCAGAGAACCTTCGTGCGTCTCTGTGATCTAAAAAGCCTGTGTCTAGCTTTGAGAAAACCCGTGTATACCTCCGTATTGAACCAGAAGCCCGTGATTGATTCCGAAAGAGTCGGATTCACCTCTGTTCTGAACTGAAACGCCTGTGTGGTGTCTGGGAATCCGCGTGCATCCTCTATCCGAAATGGAACTTGTGCGTGAAGCCTCTGTCCTGAAGCTGTGACCGTGAGACCATTTTTCCATTTCTGAACCCATTTTGAGGAATCCAGTGTCTGTATTTCCATGGGTAATTGCAACTGCGCAGTGTGGGACTGCGTATGGCTTGTGACCAGTTGTGAAAGACTCTCTCCAGGCGAGAGGGGTGTTTGAGGTTGGATGAACAGGTGATTTGGCATGTGAGCGTATCTCTCTAGGTGAGAGAGTGCACAGAGGAAGGAGAGGACTCTTGGAATGAACCCTATAGCTTCCACAGAGCCCGGAGACTTCCGGTCCGGTCTGTTGCTGTAACCCAAGGCAAGGGAGGTTAGCAGCCGAAGGACTGTCCAAGTGACAGAGAAGGTGTATACTCCTGGGGTGGACCATGCATGTGGGGAATGAGGGACTGTGGGAAGTGAGCGTGAGTGGTTCTTGGAAGAAAATTCCTTCCTCGTGACTGTGTGTTTTCCCTATAACCTCATCCTAGCCTAGGATTCCTTGCCTTGGGGTGGAGCTTAGTCCCAACTTGGGGGTGACCTACTGCTGAGCTAATGAGAAGTGTGGTCTAAGGCTGGGAGGTTCGTGGAAGGCTTGCACCTGGTTGGCGGAATTACCTCAGTCTCAAGATAAGTATCAACTTATGTTAAATGTTATGTTTTGCATGCCTGTGATGCTTATATTTTATCATGTATTCTATTGTGCAGATGAATTATGGTTAATGCCATTCTTAAAATTATGATAGCAATGATGTATATGACTTACTCTGAGTTTAAATGTGTTTCATTTGTTTTGAATGCATGTGGTTAATTGTGAGTGAGAATGTTGTTATTCCGCGTAGTAACACCTACACAGTAGTGAGTGAAAAGTGGTGTTACAACCAACTACTTATACTAGATGTTTAACCTTTTCACCAACTTTGCTAGAAGCCATAACCAATCCACTTTCTTGCACTAATGTGGTAATTTTAAGTGAAATCCTAGATATTTAATTTATGTATCAATGTCTCCTACTTGATAGGGAAAGACCTAGGTAATACATATCTTTTTGGTGTTTGAGAAAACCTAGAACACAATTGAGGATTTTAATATGTTTATTTTAATTCATGTATCTCTCAAATATTTTCAATCATATTTCTTGAACCTTCACACAAGATCAGTATGTCATCAACAAAAAAATGTTTTGTAATATGACGAGATGGGCTCATATTTATGCCTTTTAGGTTTCTATTTGCAGAGGATACATTTAGTGATCTACTAAGACCCTCAACTACCATAAGGAATACTAGTGGCGATAGGGGACATCCTTGTCTAATCCCTATTTCATATTTGAAGAAGAGAGATGCAACTCCATTAATAAGAATAAAAGAGTACACGCTTACGCAACTTAGAACCCAAGTGAAAATAACATGTCAAAAACCTAGATGTATGAGAACGAGCCTAATATATAACCAACTCACCTAATTGAAAGCAGGGAAAATTTTAGGGGCTAAATTTCACCCATGGGCTAATTTTACATGCTTTTTCCCAAAAAAAGATTTGCCAGTTTCCATTTTTTTTCTAAAATGATTCGCTCAAATTCTATAGGATAAAAATATTTAATCTTAAAAATCGCCAAAATTTTATAGAAATTATATAAAATCTTTAGAAATTTGAATATTTTCACAAAACTATCACCCAACATTTTACAATTTGCATATTAAGGACTAATAAGATTCATTTAGGTTTCGACACTTTAAGATAGTTTTCCATCCTTAAAATTTTCCTTGATCAAAATCCTTTGACAGATCAACCTTTAGAGAGAGATTTTGGGTTTATGGTATTGATTGTATGAATCCCTTCCAGAAAACCAAACTGATTCAATGAAATATGCTTAGAGAGGATACCTTTTAGTCTATGATCAATAATTTTGAAGATTACTTTGTAGATGCAATTACATAAAGATATGAGTCTAAAGATATCGAATTTGGTAGGAGTTTCTGTCCTTGGAATCAAGGAAATGAAATTAGAGTTAAATGTTGCCAGAGTTTGACGTATAGAGCAAGAGAACTCAACCATTTTCAAATGATATTCTTCAATGAATTCACAACAACCTAGAAATAATTCTATTGGGAGTCTTTCTAGACCCAAAATTTTATTATTTTGGAAGCTTTATAACATTCAACGAATCTCTTCCTTACTAACTTTAGCCATTAAGCTATGATTATCCTCTTGATTTACAAAGTTTTCTAAGATTATTACTAATTTGAGAATTGATGCAATAGTATATCTAGACTCCTTCTTAAAAAGAGTGTTGAAGTAGTGCACCCCTTTGGCTACGATTTCAAGGAAGGTAGTTTCCCTAGAAACATAATCAACCTTATCAATCACCCAAACTTTATCAATTTTTTCCAGCAGTTGGAAAAATGATGAAAGAATTTTATTTTCTCATCACCCTCTTGCAACCAGATTTCCCTTCTTTTAATTCTCCATTCCTTTTCTTTGTCCAGGAGAATTTTCCTCTTCTTATCCTCTACTAGCTTGATTTCATTTTTTTTTCCTCAGTAAGGAATCCATGAACCTCTCTATGATAATATTTTTCCAATTGGGATTCAATTTTCTCTAGTAATCTCTCATCCTTATTTCTCTTCTCCCCCAGACCACTAGATGAAAACTTTTTTTACTCATTTTAAGATATGTTGGAAATTGATGGGGGAATATTTTAGGGAGGGGCCATCGAATGGTTTCCATATATCCTTGATTTGTTCTAAGAAATTTTCATCTCTTAGGTAATCCAAATTTAGCTTGAAGGGGCTAGGGACCTTCCCTTAAAGGGAATCCAATTCAAATAGCACCAAACTATGATATAAGTCACATCTACTGGAGACCCATTGTTGGAATTGGAGGGTTTCTTCAAGAAAGGTCGATGAAATTAGAAGATTATCATTTTTTTTTCAACATGGACCTCCATGGATCTCATATTTCTCCACGCAAGTGAGAGTTTTGTGAGCATGATATCTAATATGCAGGCAATCTCTAACTTAGAAATAAATAACTTAGTTAGAGGATCCATCTAGGCTGTGAGACCCCAAATCTTCGAGTTACCTTAGGAGAAATTTAGGTCACCACCTAATATCACTAAACCATTTTGAAGCCAATATTTTTGAAGGAGGGCTTCCCAATACTCTTTTATTTTTGAATAAGGACCATAAATGTTTATGCATGTAATCTCCTTTTCCAATTCCAACGAGTATAGGGAGGTTCCAAGGCTAGAAGAAAAATCCCAAGAGTTTGATAGAGCTAAAGAGTATTTTCTCCATCCATTTATTAATCCCCTAGAGCTACCCATTGCATAATTAAAAGTAAAATACACACCCTTCAAGAGAGTGGATAAGTCTTGGACCACTTTGTCCCCTTTAGTCATAGTTTCTTGTAATAAGAGTATTGAGGGTTTATGCAAATCCACTAATATTTTTATGGCCTATGTTTTGGAGGATTTGGACAATATTTGACAATTTAGAGAGAGACATAAATGATTTGGAAACCTCCCCAGGGGGATATTCTCTAAGATCCCTAATCAGAGACTGTTGTTTTCCACTTTGAACATCAAAGGTTACTTGTTTTTGAGCCAAAGATAGGTAAACTTTTCTCCCTCTCCAAGGAGGTTTTATTTCCTTTTCTTCTTGCAATGATAAGACCCCATTGATTCCACCCATGAAGAGGTAGGATCCTCTAGAACTAGGTCTAATTTTATACTTCATTTCTTTAGCATACTAGGTTTCATGTAGAGCACCCAAATCCATGGAGAGTTCAAGGGAGTTAGCATAAATATTCAAAGAAGATTTTTTTGCAGGTAGAGTAATTAGTCGATCGAGAGAGATAAAGGGGAATCATGGGAAGAGTTTATCTCTGAGAGACTAGGCATAAATTCCCCTAATTGACCTTCAACTAGTTTCGTAAGTTCCACCCCCCATGAACCAAAACAATTATTATTATAATTTTGTAAGGGGAAGAAGTAGAGTTGAGCTTACCTGGGCATTCTTGACCATATATGATTGGAATAAGGTGCTATTTTTTGTCCTATCTAGTCCTCAACTAGAGTTGGTACCAATTAGATATGTTTTATTGGACCTTCCTTTCCACTGTATAGTTTCTGAGATACCTGAGTATAAGATGTAGCTAACAATGAAACATACACAACTTGCAAATGGTGTAAAGATAAGACAAAAAATGGAGGAAAGAATGAAAGAATTTCTATTACTGAAAATGAGAGAATAATATAGTGCAAGTGATATATTCTATATCACACAACTAACTCTCCATATTATTCAACTAATGTGTATTAGAAGTGTTCCATAGATATTTGACACACACTAGCAGTCACTGGAGCTAACTGCCACCTAGCCCTAGTTAATTGGCCATGCGGTCGTCAGTTAACTAGCAAAACTAAAGTGAAATGAGGAGGAGATCACTCACACATGTGGAATTCACCTTACTGGTGATGATCTCAATGCAAGTGTGCATTATTGGTGATGATCCCAAGTTAGCATGCAACACTTGGTGATAAAACCAAGGTTGACATGCAACACTTCACTCAACTAGTCTAACTGAACAATAACTGGGAGTTCACTGGAGGATATGTGGCAACCTTGTCTAGGGAATAATATTCTCAGTGAGGGGAGAATATATTAGACTAAGGGACCCTCAAGATATCCAAATAAAACTAGGAAAAGAAAATTAAAGGAAAATCCTTGGCGTATGTGATATCTCCAACACCCCCTTTAAACACTACTAGGGAGTATACATAATGAATGGATCTCAACAACAGAGGCCATGTTAGGCACCCATGAACAATGAAATTAATGAACACTGCAATAAAATGAGGAAAGAGGGGAAACCTCATGGGAACCCCCCCCTCTCAAAATACAATGTATCAAAAGAAGATAAAGACAATTGCTAGGAAATTGTGTTCTTCATTGCAAGACGATTGCACAAACTATGGAATTTTTTCTCAGTTAAAGTCTTGGTGAAGATGTTGGAAGTATACTAAGCAGAAGGGAAGTATTTCAAATCGATGACCTTTTCATGAACCAACTCCCTGATAAAGTTCATATGGATCTCAATATGTTTTGTCTAATGTCTTTGTATTGGATCTCGACAGAATTTGAGTGTACTTTGGTTGTCACACCAGACCATAGTCTGACGATGGAACTAAATGCCAATCTTGGTGAGGAATTTTTGAAGCTATAGTTACTGGATAGTAATGTTGGTTTCTCTCATGTACTCGGCCTCAGCTGAAGATAAATCAATAGCTGACTGCTTTTTGCTTGACCAACAGATTGGGTCAAATCCGAAACTCAATATGTAGCCAAAGGTGGACTTGTAATCGATGCCATCGCCAACCCATTTAGAATTGATGAAGCCTATGAGATCCAACTTGCAACTTGTTTCATAATGGATCCCATAGCTGATGGTTCCTTGAATGTATGTGAGGATGCGCTTGGCAACCTTCCAATGTAACTCATGTGGCTCCTTGATGTAGCTAGAGACTACCCCTACTGCATATGATAGATTTGGTCGGGTGTGGGTGAGATACAAAAGGCTCCCCACAAGATGTCTATACAAGGTGTTTTCCACCACTGGTGTATCATGACCATCCTCAAGTCTAACCCCATATAAAGAGGCGTAGGTGCAAACTTACAGTCTGTCAAGTGGAATCTCTCCATGAGATATTGAGCATACTTAGCCTGAGACATATTGATGCCTGAAGCATCCTAGATGATATCGAGACCAAGAAATAAATGGACATGTCCTTCATAGAAAACCTATCATAAAGAATGTTCTTGACTGAGGAAATCACTGAAACCGAGCCGTCGGTGATCAAAATATCATCCACATACATGACTAGGATCAAAAGTGAGTAGGTGGTCCTCAACATGTAGACATTTGGATAGGATTTTCATCTGAAAAAATACTTGGAGAGAAATAAGGATTCCATATTTTCATACCATTCTCTAGGAGCCTTCTTAAGGTTGTAGAGTGTCTTTTTGAGTCGACACACTAAATAGGAATTTTGTATGATTCTAGGTGGTTGCTCCATATAAATATCCTTTGAGAGATCTTCATGAAGAAAAACATTCTTCATGTCCATATGATGTACTTTCTATCCCATGGTTGTTGCAATGGCAAGGGCCAACCTGATAGAATCCAAATTTGATACTAGAGCAAAATTCTCATCATAGTCGATCCCATGAATCTACTGAAATCCCTTGGAAACTAGTATTGTCTTGTGTCTGCTCACATGTCTGTTTTCTACCTTTTTGGTCCTTTAGACCCATCTACATTTGACAAGCTTCTTGTCTGAAGGAAGTGAAACCAGATCCAAAGTATAGTTCTCAAGGAGAGATTTGTACTCCTCTTGCATGGTTGCTTCCTAGAAGGGGTTCCCTGTAGCCTCTCTGTAGGTCTGCGGGTCTGAAGACTGAACCATATAACAATGTGGAGGAATAATGGGTTTAGTGGTAGTGAGTACGTGAGGAGGATCCTCAAACTGATATATGTTCCTCCTCAGATCCACTGTATTCCCAACAAGGGCTCCTGCATCATGAAGTGTAGACTGTGCCCACTTGGGCATCTGCTTTGGCCCCTCATCTGCATGTACTAAATATGCATATGAACGATCTAAATGTGCATCTGTATCCTCTGGATCCTTTGACTCTGTATCAAAACTCAAATCTATGGTGTGATTCGAATGTGTGGACTAATCATCTGCAATTGGTGGAATTACACAATCCTCTGCATGTGGATCATACGAGGGACATTCCTCAAAATGGACAGTTCACTCAATGATGAGTTGTTCTATAGAGGGATCAAGTAATATGTATCCCTTCATACCATCAAGATAACCGACAAATATGCATGGGTGGCTCTGTGGCTCTAATGCTTTCCTCTTCTTAGAGGGAATGTGGGCCCATGCTCGTGATCCAAAGATACATGTGACTTCCGGTTTGTTGTTGCTCCAAGCCTCAAAATGAGTCCTATCCTTCACAGATCTGTGAGGGAATCTATTATGAATGTGATTGGCACAATTAACTACATCAACCCAAAGCTTGGGAGGAAGTGCCTTTGCATGTAGCATGCAACTGGACATCTCTTTAAGAGATTTGTTTTTCCTCTCAACAACCCCATTTTGTTGCGGAGTATATGGTATTGTGTGTTACAACTGTATCCCAGCCTCAAGAAAAAGGTTCTGAACATCTCAGTTTACATACTCCCCCACGTTATCTATGTGGAGGGATTTGATCTTTCTTTTTGATTGAGTCTCAAAAAGTGCTTTGAACTATTTGAGATGCTCAAATACCTTGGACTTCTACCTGATAAAAAATACCCAAGTATAATGTGAGTAATCATCAAAAAATGTAAGCATGTACCTTGCCTTGATAATAGATGGATGTTGGAATGGACCTATGAGATCACTGTGAATCAAATCTAATGGAGAGGACGCCTTGTGAGCCTTCCCTTTCTCGAATTTCTCTTGAGGATGGTTTCCAAGGACACATCCTTCACAAATCCCTTCGAAAAAGTGGATATCATGTAACCTAGTGACCATTCCCTTCTTTCTAAGTTGTTGCATGTACCTAAATTTCAGGTGAGCAAACCTTCCGTGCCATAATATAGTACTGTCATCAAAATGAGTGATTAGTATAGAGTAATCATGTTCAATAAAATTATTAAATGTATATAACCGATATTTATGATTTACCTCCCTGACAACAATTTTGGAGTTGTCTTACATGTTGAATATGGACATGGAGTTTGGTGTGAACTCCACGTTTTTCTTGAGCTTGAGTGTGTAATTTGATACACTGAGAGAAGATTCACAAAATTTTTAGGAACATGCAGGATGTTCTCAAAGATTCCATGATCTAGTTCCACTCTCCCTTTTCCAGTAACCTTGAATGGAGAGTCGTCCCCCATGAGGATAGGAGGCCCCATGCATGCAGTTCCATAAGATAAAATATCCTTTGTGTTAAGTTTTTACTATTTTTATTAGGTTAATTCCAAATTACATGAGCATTCAATGCATTTCCAAAACAACAACATAAATAGGATCACTGAAAGAAACACAATCACAAGGTACACAACATTTTATCTTGGGAAACCCTCATGGGGGAGAAAACCCAACATAACTTCCTTAATAATAGATTTCCAATACAATGTAAGACTAAAACCAAAACACCAAGAATAAACTAAGACTGAGCATGCACCTCTCTTCTCCTTCCTCCTGCAACTATAACTGCCTTCAAGATAAGCACACTAGATGAGTGAGTGTGAGTGTCTATAAGTGAGGAACCATCCTCACATATAAATACTAGTTGAGGAGGCGCTAGGGTTATGTCTCTTCACTTAGTGGGGCCGAATTCTCCTAGAAGTGGTTAAATCCACTTTATAAGTACTAGGGGATGACTTTAAAAATACCACTATACAAATGCAATTTGACCAATCCACAAAAAGGGACTTGATCTTATACAAGACCCGACATGATCAATCCGCAAAAGGGGATTTGATCTATAAGATAATAACTCAAAATTAATTAGAATATTTAAGTAATGAAGGGAGGGTAGGAACAAGATCCAAGGACCAGGTAGAAGGTCAAAGTGTAGAGAAGGTAAAAAATAGATTAAACATGCAAATTCTGGTGATAAGTCGAAGGAAGGTGAGGATGACGTTAAGTCATCAAGCCCCTTACACCCTTACAATATTTCAACACTCCCCATTAACGAGAAGGGTATTCTACTGACATGACCCAATACAACATCATCAAGAGAAGGAGAGAGAAACATCATCATCAACATCTGGAACATTGATTGGCACATCTATAAATCATCATAAGTTTTTCTCATCGTCAATATCAACATCGCTTACAACATGGAGCTGGAGTAATATCATCATCATCAGCAACATCATGAAGCTGAAACAATAACATCAATAGCATGAAGCTAGAACAACAACATCATCAACAACACAAATCTGGTACAACATCATTAACACACGAAGTTGGTACAACATCATCAACAACATGAAGCTGAAACAAAAACATCATCAACATGTGGCAACAAAATGAGGTAGGTGCATCAAAAACAAAATTTGTGGTACTCTTACAGACCATCCTTACAGGACCTTCGATATCTTCCCAGGAATCACAAGATTCCCTAGGATATAAAATCCTAACAAGCTACCACGTGGTACTCTAAAAGACCGTCCTTACCGGACCTTCAGGATCTGCCTAGGAATCATAAGATTCCCTAGAATATAAAATCTTAACAGAGGTACCACTACTGACCACATTTGGCATATACATGCATAGGTACTCTGACAGGCCGTCCTTACCGGACCTTCGGGAGCTTCCCAAAGATGGTCAATACCCTAGGATATAAAATCCTAATAGAGCTACCCGTTGTTGGTCAAGATAACATAGTATCATCAACATCACTCCCCCATTTGAGGGAGGATACTTGGTCAACACATATGTAACCTACTCATATGTGCCAACATATTGAAGCATTACAACTCCCCTCTGCACCATATCACAAATGTAGTGATACCATATCTCTATGCGCTTCAACTTATCATGGAACACTAGGTTCTATGTCATCTTTATACAACTCTGGTTATTAGATAGAATCACAATGGATTCCATCTCCAGATAGAACACACCTTTCAACAACTTTCGAAGCCATATGGATTCACAACTAGCTGAACATGCTGCAATTTACTCCTCTTCTGTTGTGCTGAGAGCAATACTATATTGCTTCCTTCTTTTCCATGAAGTCATGGCTAACCCTAAACTGAAATAACATCCTGAAGTTCTCTTCCTGACTTCAACACTTCCATCCCAATTTGAATCAGTATAACCACATAGTCTGAAGTCACGATCTCTAGTATAACTGAGACCATAATCCAACGTACCCTTAAGGTATCTCATCACATGCTTTGCAACTACAAGGTGAATTGATCCATATTTATGAGTGGAACGAAATGAATAACATATTGAATACAATAACACATAGATACAAATAACAAAAACAAATATCCAATGAATAATAACTTCTATTGAATAAATGAAATAAGTTGAAACTGTAAAACTGCAACCTAACCCTAGGAGATGAAACGTCAAAAGTTATGTGGGCCCCGATGGGTAAGTTGGTACCTCAACTTCCCGGGGTCATAAATTTTGCATATGACCTCCATTTTAGGTGCGTGATAGCCCATTGGAAAGGTATTTTTGAGAATTACACATTATTCCATCAAACTTTGACTCTGTCTTTAGTTTGACTGTGGCAAGTCAAAAAAACACTTTTTCAGGCCCCAAAATGGCCCTAGAAGTACAAAAAGATGTGCTGATATGAAAACATCCAAAACAAGCCAGTTGGATTAGGTGGGAGGCCACCAATCTCCACCTAGAAGATGTGTAGGGATTGATACATCCTCGGAAGTGTAGAACCCAAAATTACAAATAATTACAGAAGAATGTGTTGAACTAAAAACTGTCAATAGGAGCCAGTTGGAATAGGTGGGTGGCCACCAATATCCACTTGGATCAATCCTCTCCCCTTAGGAAGAAATGGTCTCCATTGCGTTTAGTTCTGCCATCATGTGAAGAAAATTATGTTGAATTTGGCCCCGACTGAGCCACTTGCCTTGGTGGAGGAGATGCCCTGCCTTGACAACCCAATAAAGCAAGATCCTATGCTAACGAGTGCCCTTGACCTGTGTGTCCACTATCTGATCATTTGATGACTGTTCCATGCAGTCAGGGTTGAGATCTATTGGTGTCAATTGTTCTACGATCTATGAGGTGTCCAATAATGGTGGAAAATATGGCTGAAGGAGGTCCACATTGAACACTGGGTTCAAGCCAAGGAAGGGTGGAGTGTTGAGCTCAAAATCATTGCCACCCATAACCTCGGTGATAGTGTAAGTCCCATAGAGAAGTGGGAGGAGCTTCCGATGGGTCCCTGTAAGGTGCTCTTTCTGCAAATGTAACCGGACCTTGTATTCCACCTGAAACTAATTGGTACCCGGTGTTGATCATGGCACTGCTTGTACTTAGCATTGGATTTCTGCAAAATCTCATGGACCTATTGGCGGATGTGTTGAATCCGCTCAATGAATTTGGTGGATTTATCGGTCTTAGGATGAACATGGGAAAAATATGTCTGTGTTTTTTCCAGAGGTAGTGCAACATCAATAAGACCCACGGGTTAGAATCCCTACCCACCTGAAAGGGGTTATGGCCAGTGGAGCTATGGAGAGCCTTGTTGTAGCTGTGTTGAACATAGGGAAGACTCTCATCCCATGTACGTAGATGATTAGAGTTATACATGCACAAGATGTGCACAATCATTCGATTGACGACCTCTGTTTGGCCATCGGTTTGAGGGTGGAAGATAGTGAATTTAGTGAGCTTGGTTTCCAATAGTGACCAGAGAGTCGACCAAAATGTGTTGAGGAACCTATTATCCCGATCGAAGATGATGGTATAACGTATCCCAAAATGGGCCCACACTCGTTCAAAGAAGAGCTTGGAAGTATCTGTTGTTGTGATGCTCTTCTTGCAGGCTGTGAGAATGGCCATATTTGAAAACCGATCAACTACCACAAATACACAATAATTGTCTTTCTTGGTGGACAAAAGGCCAGAAATGAAATCCATCGAGATGGATTCCTAAGGCCTCTCAAGAATAGGAAGAGGGGTGTATAAGCCTTACTTATTGATGGTTGGCTTGGCAATGACACATGCAGTGCAAGATATGATATACTTGATGACGCCCTATGGAAGTTTTGTCCAATAAAAATGTTTCTGTAGAACAAACACAATTTACTCCATGCTAAAATGTCCTACCATCTGAATGTAGTCAGCCTCCCAAATAATCTTTGCATGCTCGCTTGCAAGAACACAAAGATGACCTAGATGACATAACAATCCATCATGAATGTGAAAATCGGTGACATTCACGCCTGTACCTAAGAGATGATAGGTGGTGGCAAAGTCTGAATCTTGTAGATAAAGTTGGGGCCACTCAGATGCCTCATGCCCACAGGAATGGAGTACGCTAGTGAGTGCAATGAAGGGAGCTTGATTTAGGCAGTCAACGACACGATTTGTGCTCCCTATCTTATACTTGATGTTGAGATGGAACTATTGCAGGTAGGTGGACCACTTTTTATGGTGGTCATTTTGAAACTTCCCTTATGTCTATATGAACCGCAGAGGATTGTGATTAGTGTGGATGATTGTCTCCTTTCCTAGAATGTAATGTTTCCATTGACGATAGACTTGTACAATGGAATACATTTCCTTGTCATAAATGGGGTATTTCCGAACAGTATCTGAGAGTTTCTCACTATGGTATGCTACCAAATGACCACACTAAGTAAGAACTGCACCTACATCATAGTCGTATGCATCAATCTCAATATCAAATGATTTTTGCAGATTTGGTAAGGAGAGTATTGGAGCTGAGCACAAGTGATGCTTCAGATCATTAAATGCTCGATGTTTTTCCTTCCCCTATGTGAAATTTTCCTAGGCACTGCCCTTTGTCACTTATCTGAGGGCCCATGAAATATGGGAGAATCCCAACATGAACCATCGATAGAAGTTGGCAAGTCCCAAGAAGCTCTGAAGCTCGGTTAGTGTGGTCAAGGCTAGCTAGTCATGGATAACTTGGATCTTATCTTGAACAACATGTACCCCATGCTCATCAACAATGTAGCCCAAGTATTGGACCCTGCTCATGCACAAGGAGCATTTTTCCAAGTTGGCATATAGCTTGTGCTACCGCAGAGTGCTCAAAACCTATTGAACACATTCTTCGGCGTTGTGCCAAGAGATTTTATGGTATTCACACCATTTTCATGTGTCCTTCTTCGACTTCTCATTTCCCTTCTTGTGTTTCGGTTTGGACTAATTGTCCTAAGAGTAGCCTTCTTTTCTTTGTCCCTTGTTTTGTGGGTTGGGGTTGCCTTTTCCCTGCTTCGGCTGTGAGGAGTTTGTAGATCCAAACTCTCGCCTCTTTTGCTTAAATTTCTGTTTGATCATGATAACATATCTATAGGCCGTACCCAATGATGCGATGTCCAGAAAATCCATTTATGTTTAAATGTATCTATGAAGAAAACCACAGTATTTGAGAACCATATATCGCTCAGAGTCTTTGATACCCAATTTGGTGTACAAGGTATGGAAAATATTGCTGAAATCTGGTACTGTATGATCCCTTTCCCTATGTAGGGTGGTCCATCTTGTGTACTGGTCCTCGTAGCTTCCAACATGGTAGTATTGTTCTTTAATGGCATCCCTGAAGGAATCCGATGTGGGGGCGACCAGAAATATTGTAGATTCCTCTATGGCCCTTTGCTGAGAGTAAGTATCCCACTAGTCCTTAACATGGGGAATGACCTTGAAGAGTGCAAAATTAATATTTTCCCTATCGAAAAAATTGTGGACCAAAAAATACTCTTCGAGCATATTTAACCATTTATCTACATCATCCACATCTATCAGTCCTTCAAATAATGGAATATAAAAATTTACATGTACCTTGAAGGGGGTTGCATGGCCGCTTGATGAAGATGTGTCTCCTATGGGTAGCTGCCGAAGGATATGTGCAAATTTTTCCATCATTTCATTCCTTTGTCTGAGAAGGGCTTCCTCGAGCAACATTTTAAAAGGATCTCTTGCTCCATCATCTTTCTTTTTGTCCCCCCTTGGGTTTTTTTTGGGCTTGACATGATTGATCTTGCAAAGGATCGACTGGTTCAAGTCCCAACTTCTTGTACATAGACCTTGTCGGGGACATGCACAAAGAAAAATGAATGAAGAGAAGATTTCTATGATACCACTAATCCAGATTTATGAGTGGAATGAAATGAATAACATACTAAATACAATATCACATAGATATAGAGAACAACAATAGATATCACGTGAACAACAAATTCTATTGAATAAATGAAATAGGCTGAAACTGTAAAATTGCAAAATTGAAAACAACTTGCTCGAATGGTGGTAGTTATTTCTTAGAAGAGATGTGGCTGCTACGTGCATCTGTTTGAGTAGAATGATTACAATGAGGCTCCAAAGGTATTTTTAACATTACTCATGAATTCCAAAACCCTAGACATCAAAAAACCTAACCCTAGGAGATGAAACACCAAAGGTTATGTGGGCCCTGATGGGTAAGTTGGTACCTCAACTAATCGGGGTCGTAAATTTTGCATACGACCTCTATTTTAGGCACGTGATAGCCCATTGGAAAGGTATTTTTGAGAATCACACAGTATTCCATCTATAGTTTGAATGTGGCATGAAAAAAACATCGTTTAGAGCCCCAAAACAGCCCTAGAAGTACAAAAAGATGTGTTGATACAAAAACATCCAAAATAATCCAGTTGGAATAGGTGATAGGCCACCAATATCCACCTGGAAGCCGTGTAGGGATTCAGACAACCCCAAAAGTGTAGAACCCAAAATTACAAAGAATTACAAAAGAACATGCTAAACTAGAAATTGTCAATAGGATCCAGTTGCAATAGGTGGGTGGCCACCAATATCCACTTGGATCATGAAAACGTATGGGCTCCACTAGGTACTGTCTCAAGGTGTTCACAACAAATAATATCTCTGGCATGGTTTTTTTTAGATACATCAATGAACCAATATTATGTCGATATAGAGTAGCATCAACCGACTCTTACGAAGTATCAACCATGAGCTTCAAATTCGTTTCCATGGGTGTGTTCATGGCTTTACAGTACAACATGTCAAATCTGTTCAGTATTTCAACTGCATACTTCCCTTGGTTGAGGAAGATATTTTATGGGCTCTTCCAAACTTCAAGACCTAAGAAATAATGCATCGGGCCTAGGTATTTCTTCTCGAACTCTGCAATGAGCTTCTTCTTGCAATCTTTGATGATATTTTATTCTCCAATCAAGAATAAATCATCCACATATAGTAGTAATATAACTGGCTCATCATTCATTACTTTGAAGTAAAGGTTAGGATCAACTTTACTCTTGGTAAAGCCCAAGCTCATCATGAAACTATCAATTCTGCCATACCAAGCTGTAGGAGCTTGCTTCAACTCGTACAAAGATTTCTTGAACCTATAGACATGAGTCTTTCTATCTTCAACTTCAAACCCATGTGGTTGTTCTATATACACTTCTTCTTCAATAACACCATTTACGAAGTTTTTTTTCACATCCATCTGGTGCAACTTCCACTTCATTTTGGCTGCAAGAGATATGATGGTTATGATAGAAGTGTATATGGATACAAGTGGAAATGTTTCTTCATATTCAATACCTTCCTTTTGAGAAAATCCACGGGCCACAAATCTTGCCTTATATTTTTCAATACTTCCGTCTGCTGCATGTTTTATTTTGTATATCCACTTGGAAGATACCACATCTTTGTTCTTTGGTTTGGGAACTACTTCCCATACATCATTCTTTATAATGGATTGGTATTCCTTTGTCATGTCGTCCATCCATTCTTTCTTCTAAACGAATTCCTCAAAGTAAGTAGGTTCCTTCTCTACGAGATCAAACATTAAAGCCATATAGCTCGAGAATGGCTTAGGCTTCTTTCTTTGTCTCATGGTTCCTTCTGGGGCACCATACTTCTCTACATCTTCAATAATTTCTCTCACCCAAGTTGGGTTTCTCTTGTGAGGGATTGCCATACGGGGAGGTTCTTGAGATTCTATCATATCACAATCTTCTATAATCTCATCATCAGGGGTAATTGTATCTTCGTTTACAGGTTCTGTAACTTTGGGAGCTACATGTTCTTCTTCATATACTTATTCAAGATGACATTTCCTAGATCTTTTGAGTGTTGTATATTCATCAAAGGTTGTATCTCTGCTGATCTCAATATGATAGTAACCCGGTATGTAAATTATGAAGGCCTTAGAGACCTCACAGTATCTGACAAATATTCCCTTCTTTCCTGAAGGATCCAACTTAGTTCTCTTTTCTTTTGGAATGTGAACAAATACTGGACAACCAGATATTTTGAGATGGCTTACTTCTGGCTTCTTTCTAGTGAAAATTTCTTTGGGATTTTTGAATCCAAGTGCACTATGGGATAATCTATTTTGGACATATACTATTTTTCTTACTTCTTCAATCCATAAGTGCATTGGAAGATCTTGATCATGAATCATAGTATTCATTGCTTCCATAATCATTCTATTCTTTCTTTCAACTACACCATTTTGTTGAGGATTATAGGGAGTGGTGACCTCCCTCTTAATCCCAACATCTTTGCAAAGGCTTCCAAATTCATTTGAAGTGTATTATCCTCCATTATATGACCTGAGTATCTTGATTTTTCTTTCAGAGAGGTTTTCTACGAAGGCTTTGAATTCCTTGAAATTTCCAAATACTTCATCTTTTGACTTCAAGAAATAAAACCAAGTCTTATGAGAGTAATCATCAATAAAGGATACATAGTATACATATCCTCTTATAGAGGTTGATGGCATTGGATCACATACATCTTAGTGGACAAGTTCCAATATTCCTTCTTCTTTACTATTGCTCTTTGGAAAAGGATTATTTATGTTCTTTCCTTGTGCACATCCTTTGCATACACCTTCATGATCAACCTTTAATTATGGTAAACCTGTAACCACCTTGCTTACATATGGTAAGGATTTGTAGTTGATGTGAGCTATTCTTCTATGTCAAAGTTCACAAGGACTTTCAGTAGAGTGTGTCAAGGTTGCAACTGAGTGACCTTTTAACTTGTACAAGCCACCTTCTTTTGTTCCAATAACAACTACATATTCTATAATTTTTCCTTTATACCACATAATAACTTCACCATCTATGATTGCAACCCTAAAACCTTTCTTATCTAGGGCTGAGATAGAAAGTTAGTTCCTTGTCAAACCTAGTACATAGAGTACATCGTTCATTCTCATCGGAGCTCCTGAATTAAGTTTGTAGGTGGATTCTCCCATTCCTTTGATAGGGTACTCATAATCCTCTCCAAGTGAAACTTTCTGGGGGAAGTCCCTTTTTGTAATGCTAGAGAGAATGTTTTTCTGACTCGTCATGTTCTAGAGGCACCACTATCTGTGAGCCAAGTATCCTCTCCAGGTGTCACAGATACTGAAAGGGCGGAAAACAAAACATAATCTTCAATCTATTCTTTAGTTAACGTCTTGGGTGGCTTATCATCTTCAGCTGCATGGGCATGATGTATTTTGTTATTTCTCCTCTTTTATTCTTCCCTTCTGGTAGGGAAATTATTATCAATGTGCCCCATCTTATCACAATGATAACATTGATAAGAGGAGAAATCTTTTCCCTTTCTTTTACCCCTATGATATTTCTGGAATCTCTTTGGAGAGTGAGATTCTTTATGAAAGTGGGTCTCCTTTGAAAATGAGACTTTTTCTTTCCACCTTTAGCATGAGAAGCTAGGGCTTGATATTCATCTCTTAATAGGATGACTTCTCGGTTGGCCACTCTTGCTTCTTCTTGAACACATTCTTCCCATAAACTATCAAATTGGAGTTTCTCTTTTTTTGCACAAATAGTTTGGATAAAGGAATCCCAAGGTCTTATGAGACCATTAAGAGTTGTCATTATGAGTTCATTTTCATCCAAGTTGTCTCCAATTTCCTCTAACTGTTCTTTGAATTGAGAAACCTTAGAGAAATAGTCTTGAACTGTTTCTCCTTTTTGCATCTTTGTATTCTTGAGTTGGGTTCTCAAGTTCATCTTCCAGTTGATGTTATTTCCTTCATACATTCTAGTTAGGGAATCAAACATATATTTTGGAGTATTCTTAGAAGACAATTTAGGGATCAAGTGGCCTTTAATAGAGTATGCAATTATCCTTTTAGCCTTGATCATATCCTTCTTGTTCTTCTCTTTGACTGCATCTTCTTCGGGTTCCAGTACATTTTCTTTCATGAATTTTGCAAGTTCATTCTCTTCAAGAATGAGTCCTATTCTGTACTTCCAGGCATGAAAATTTTCCACACCTTCTAACTTGTCAACAAGCTTGGTTCTTGCAGACATCTTGACCTAGAGCTTAGAAAATGACCAGAAAATGAAAGTGCTCAAAAATTGAAACTGAGCTTACGAGGACATGCGTTGGGCTAAGGCGAGTTTGTTGGAGCTGATTGTTTCAGAAAATTCCAAGTTTTACCCCTTGAAACTTGACCTGCGCAATTCATGACTGGTACTTCTGGTTTTGGTTTTCTGGTTTTCTAGTACCAATCAAAACTAGGGTTTGAATTTCCATAAATTTTGGCCACTAAAAAAGTTTGCTCAAGCTATAAAAATATGTGCTAGGGAAGGGTGCACTTCTCAAGATAGTTTTTGGTAAAAAATTCCTCTTCAGTAAAAATCCCTAATTATATTATACAACAACAATGACGTTTTTAGATATCCAGTGAAATATGCTCTATTCAGTCAAGCTATGATACCATGTTAAGTTTTTACTATTGTTATTAGGTTAATTCCAAATTACATGAGAATTCAATGCATTTCCAAAACAACAGCATAAAGAGGATCACTAAAAGAAACACAATCACAAGGTACACAACATTTTATCCTAGGAAACCCTCATGGGGGAGAAAACCCAACAAAACTTCCTCAATAATAGATTTCCAATACAATGCCAAGACTAATACCCTAGCACCAAGAATAAACTAAGACTGAGCATGTGCCTCTCTTCTTCTTCCTCCTGCAACTACAACTGCCTTTAAGATATGCACACTAGATGAGTGAGTATGAGTGTGTATAAGTGAGGCACCATCCTCACATATGAATACTAGTTGAGGAGGCGCTAGGGTTATGTCTCTTCACTTATTGGGGTTGACTTCTCCTAGAAGTGGTTAAAGCCACTTTATAAGTACTAGGGGGCGAATTTACAAATACCACTATGCAAATGTAGTTTGACTAATCCACAAAAAGGGATTTGATCTTATACAAGACCAGACATGATCAATCTACAAAAGGGGATTTGATCTATAAGATAATAACTCAAAATTACTTAGAATATTCTTCGAAGCTACAATATTTCAACACTTTGTGTTTTCCATGTGGTGGGAAGTGCTTGAATATACAATCAATGAGTCAGGTGAATAATGAATAGCTACTAATGCACGAGAATGACCTTTCTTAGGGCTTGATATTTTGAATTTTTCTTGGAATATTTGGGAATGTGACCTCCAAAGTTGTTATTATGAAGAATCTGCACCGTCTGATCAATCTGCTTCTTTATGCATACAGATTCTGGATGGTTCCCATGATTGCAGTAACCACACTTCTTCCCTTGATTTCTTTTTCCACATTTGGAACCAGAGGAATCATTGAAGGGTTTGGTGTACCATTCCTTCTTTGACTCTGCATGCGCCTTTCAATTGCATTTCTATTTGGATTTAGGATTTTAGGAGCCATTGCCATCATGCACAACAAGTGCATGTGCCTTTGGGCCCTTGATTATTCCCATATGAATGAGATTATCCTGCTCCTATGTTAAAGCCTCAATGAACTGTGACAATGAAGGCATGGTCCAAGTTGCTCATGTGGTGAATATGGTAGAATGAAATGCAGAGACAAATGCACAAATTTCCAATCCAATTTTTTCCATGATAGCAAGACCCATTTTTTTCCTTGTTTGTATTTGTCGATACCATAGTCTTTCAATTCACAGAGGAGAGATTGAAATTTGGTGAATAAATCTTGGAGATTGTCAAAGTTCTTTGGATATAAGGATTTTAGTTCTACTTTGTAATATTCCAAATATAAAATAGTATTCATAACATAAATAATTAGCTAGAAATGACAGATAAACAAGGATATAACCATAACAATACCAAAATAATACTAGAATAATATTGAAATAACACCAGAAAGAGCACTTTTATTACTGAGAGTAATGTTCACTTGCCTCTTCGAGGGGGAAACCTCCAGCAGAGCAGATCTCTATTACAATAATATCCAAGACAAAACTTATCATACCCTCTACTCCTATTTATACTAAATATATCTATCCAAAAGAATAATCTAGAGAAAGATCCTTCTAGAAGTGGAAGCTTCTATCAGGTCTTCTTACATTTGACTTATTCTTCCTTATTTATAGGCCTTATTAATATTGACCTTTATTACATGGACATATTTTATTCTACCTACATGAGGGGTTAGGTCCCTAACATACTTTGAGAAAAGGGCCCCTCATTTTTTCCTAATTTCCAAAGAGACCAACCAAGGTAGTCCATATCTCATTTGGTGTCTTGCATGCATCAATGTGAAGCCATAGGTCAAGAGAAATAGACATGTATAGGAGACTGTAAGCCTCATCCATGTGATTGAAGTATTTGTATTTTTCTACTTCTAAGGTGGGTTATGTTTCTATGGACATGGATATATAATACATGCCTTTACCCATGATAATGTGGGTAATTCTTGGCTTCTATTCGAAGTATTTATATGGCATTAGGATTGTAGATGAGGGAAATTACATCTTTCCTGCTGCTTTGTTTCATTTTCGGTACCTGCAAAAGAGTGCCAGTAATGACCTTTCTAGGGGATTGTAGGATTTGATACCATGTAAAGTTTCTGATATGCCTACACATAAGATATAGCTAACAATGAAACATACACAACTTGCAAATGGTGTGAAGAGAAGACAAAAAATGGAGGAAGGAATGAAAGAATTTATATTACTGAAAATGAGAGAATAATATAATACAAGTTATATATTCTGTATCACACAACTAACTCACCATAGTAGTCAACTAAAGTTCATTAGGAGTGTTCTAGAGAGATCTCTCACACACTGGAAGTCGCTGGAGTCAACTGCCACCTAGTCCTAGTTAACTGGCCATGTGGTTGTCAGTTAACTAGCCAAACCAAAGTGAAATGAGGAGGATATCACTCACACATTTGGAATGTGCCTTACTGGTGATGATCCCAATGCAAGTGCAAATTACTGGTGATGATCCCAAGGTTAGAATGCAAAACTTGGTGATAAAATCAAGGTTGACATGCAACACTTTAGTCAACTAGTCGAACTAAACGGTAACTGAGATTTGACTGGAGGGTATGTGGCACTCTTGTCTAGGGGATACTATTCTCAATGAGGGATAATATATCATACTAAGGGACCCTCAACATAGCCAAATAAACTTATGAAAAGAAAATGAAAGGAAAATCCTAGGTGTGTGTAATATCTCCAACAACCATGAACCTGATTCAATGGAGCTTCCTTATGATCATTGTGTATCCAAACTTTCTGCTTGAGAGGAAGAGAGAAATACTTCACTATATTCCTATAAAAATGACATCCAATTCATTTGAAAGGTATTCCTTCGGATTCCATATATTGACTGTAGATAATATACCCCTTTCTAATCATAATAGAGTTTGACAAACCATTTGAAAGCTCCAAAATGACTAGGATGTGGGCCATTTCCATGTATCTTGAGTCCTTGTAAGAGTTGTCCACATCATAAAATAAACCTATGGAATTACCAATTTCTTTGAAGACATCATCTAACCATAAAATTAGGGGCAGATCTAGGAGCTTGACCGAAATTGGATCAAAATTATATGGGAAGACTTTGCATCAAATTCCAAGTGCCATTTTTTTTAGAAAGAGAGGTTGGGATCCCCATGTCCATTGATCTTTTATGATTTTACTTACATATTTTCCCAAGTGATGGATCCAAACCAAACACACCTTAACCAATACCATGTTGCATGGTTTATACCTGAGAATACTTGCAAAATTTTCTAAAGTCCACGATTTTAGGGTTTCAACCTTCATCCTCTTGCTTGGGAATCATCCCACTATGGTTGAGTCCTCCAAGTACATAATCTCATGGATCCCGATGACCTCTCTCAGTTCCAAATTTACGGCTTCCTCTTTCCTCTTTACACATTTGTGATGTTTGTTGGGTTTCCCCAAACCTCACTATCCCAACTCCTCTTGGTTAGAGGTCAAGAGTCACCCTGAGTTGCAGAGTGTTAAATACATAGTATCATATCTTAAGGAAAATTAACCCCATCAATTGGAGTGGGTAATTAATTCTTGAGAGGTGAGTGCAGTGGTTGATTTGTGTCTAAACTTAGTGAATAAAAACCTTGATCCACCAGATCCTCTCACACATGTATTATTTATTGTATTCCCTTAGTGATATGATGACCCAATGAAGAAGATGTGGCAGAGATGGAGGGTTTCATCATCAATGGATCCACCTTATCATGTTGAGTTCTTGAAAGGTATCGAATCATATTGCCTAGAACAACCAATATATCATCCCCTAGTTGGTGGTATCCAAAATAGGATATATAATGTGGAGGAGATTCGTGATCACAATACAAATCCACTAATATGGACCAAATATATTTTTCTCCCAATGGGTCATCTATGCAATCAAATACCTCATCCTCCATTTCATCGAGTTTTCTAGTGTGTCTTGCAAAGGGAGCCAAAGTTTGTAGCAAAAACATAGACTTCTAGATTGGTGAAAAATGAAGACAACACACACCAAAGAGACATCATAGATATGATAGGCCTTTGTATTTCCAATAAAAATAGGATGGTTATTTGGTGAACCATCAGCCAGTTCTATAATCAAATATCTATCACAACCAAACTACTTATACTCTTGAAAATAATATATAAGGAAATGTTATCTTCTTCACATCCTCCATTTCGTCAAGTTTGCCAATGTGTCCTATAAAGGGAGCCAAAGTCTACAACAAAAATCTAGATATGTAGAAAAACCCTAGCCTCCTTCTATCATGTAGATCAATATTCCCCATTGATTTGTGATACACTACAGGTACAAATAAATCCTTCCAAAACTACTTTCCCAACATTCATTTTGGCATATAAATTCCCATATTTTCACCACTTCATTTTCATATTTTTTTTCCATCACACATATTTTTCAATTTTTGGTAAAATTATACAAATGTCATCGTCCTCCTTAGCCTAGAAAAGAATAAAAGAGAGGGATTGTTGTATAGCCATGGCTAGAATTTGGAGTTTCTACTTGGCAAGAAATCAATAATAATCTCGACCAACTATGAGCTTCACTAGTACTGGGATCTTCGTTCAATGTTAATCAGGTTCTAGAGATTTTAATGTGTCCCAAACTTTTGGATAGGGTATGCCATGATTCAGAGTGAGTGCACACACAGATACTACCAAAAAACTCTAAAAATACGCTACAATGAAAACCTATTGCAGAAACCCTACTTTGTATATTAGTCTACTCATATAACAATTAGCTTAACTAGTTGTCACCAATATTGTTGGGAATTTAGCCAACGGGATCCTAGTTTGAATCCCCTTAAGTTATTGTTTCAGGATGATGCAAATAGTATTGGTTGTGGAGCTTAAATATCTTCTTGATTCAAAGGTTTGTTTCGGCCATTCTTGGACCCCATTCCCTAACGGGGGGGGTGTGTGGGGGGATTTCCCCCCCACAAATGTCACCAGGGGGGTCAAGGGGAGGCGATGCTAATTTTTGTAGCCCCCCTCTAGCGGGGGATTTTGGGGCAGTGCCCCCAAAGTGAAATATTGGGAAAAATTACCTTGTAAAATATTGTAATTTCATAGTCAATCTGGACCATTCATTATAAGGTCGCAGATCTGATGGTAGAAGTTATTTTTAGGGTTTTTTTACCCTAGAATGAAACCCTCTCTTATGAGGGAATTGTATTGCGGCTGTGTATTATCACAAATATTGTATTCTGAAAGAGGAGATTGTGAGAGAAAGAAGAGGAAGTTACAACATGTGTGTTGTAGGTTCTATCCCTTCATTTTGTTGGATAATAAAAAGGAAGGACCTGACAATTTCTCTGTTGGATGTATCCCACACTAGATGAACCACTCATATCTATGTCTCTATTTTATTGTGTATCTTCTGTGTTTTATTTCCACATTTGTTTTATTTTATTTCTCCATGATCCTATTTTTCTAACAATTGGTATCAGAGCGAAATGTAACTCGCAGGAAAAGAGGGTTCCTGGTTCGAGTGGGAGCAATGGTGGAAGATGGAAAGTTTAGGGTCAAGAAATTTAACGGCCAAAACTACTAGTTATGGAAGATGCAGATGGAGTACTATTTATATCAGAAGGATCTATTCCTACCATTGGGAATAATAGCAAAGAAGCTGACGGCCATGAAGGATGAAGAATGGGAGGTTTTTGACAGAAAGGCACTAGGAATGATACGGTTGATCCTGACATCATCGGTGGCTTTCAATATTTCAAAAGAAAAGACAACAAAGGAGATGATGGACACATTGTCTAAAATATATGAAAAATCCTTGACATCAAATAAGGTATTTCTAATGAAGCAATTATTTAATACGAAGATGTCAGAAGATGGGTCTATTGCAGATCATTTAAATGAATTTAATATGATTACTAATCAACTAAGTTCTATAAAAGTGGATTTTGATGATGAGGTCAGGGTTCTTTTAATATTGTGCTCATTTCCATAAAGATGGAACGACTTGGTCATGGCTGTAAGAAACTCTGTCTCTGGTTCAAACAATCTCAAATTTGATGATGTTGTTGGTGTTATCCTTAGCGAGGAAATGTGACAGAAAAGAACAAGTGAGACATCAGGTAATGCACTGACAATGGAGAATAAGGGAAGACAAAAGGATAGAGGAAAGGGCTCAAGGAACCGTGGGAATTATAGGAAGGGTAGATCCAAATCCAGACTAGGAAAGATAGAGTGTTAGAATTGTGGGAAGAAAGGACATCTAAAGAAAGACTCCAGAGCTCAAAAGAAACAAAGATATGGACAACACGAGAAAAATCAAGAAGAAAATGTAACAGGTGATATGTTACAAGATTCTTTGATTCTTTTTGTAGATAATATTTCTAAGTCTTGGGTAGTAGATTCAGGGGCTTCATTTCATGCCACACCCCATAGGAAACATTTTCTAGATTATGTTCAAGGTGATTTTAGACAGGTTCATTTGGGTGATGATGTTGTTGGACAACTGAGAGGGGGGGTGAAACAGTTGTAACCTTGCTTAAACAATTATACTTATTTTAAACTCTTTCCAGATCACTCAATGACAATCACAATAATGTAGGGAAGTAAGAAATAGACCATTCAACATCATTCACACATATGAGATACACAGAGACAGATATTTCCTGAGGAACCACATAAAGGGTAAAAACCTCTTCTTCTTTATATGATAAGTAATATGTACATTCTTTACATTATCATACATATGAGCACCAACTCATAATGAGGCTACAACCTCTGTTTTGCAAGCTGCTACTTACTAAGAGCACCAAATCTCTGGATTCTCTAGCACCAACTAGAAGGAAGCACCAACTCCCTGGTTTCTCTAGCACCCACTAGAAGGAAGCACCAACTCCCTAAGTGTTCCAGCACCAACTGGATGGAAGCACCAACTTCCAGTCACATAGGTACCAACCTGTATAACAGAGAACAACAGTTCTCCCTTGCACCACCTTGCCACCTTGGTTTCCCTGGCTACAACCAGATGGAAGCTACAACTCCCTTTGTTCAAGCACCCACTTGAACCTCTGAGGACAACAGTCCTCCCTAGCACCTCCCTACCACCCTGAAATATAAATCTTTGCTATTATGACTTATTACAGTGATATAAAGTTCTTCAATGGCTTACCGGTCTCATCATTGTTCTGCTACACAACACTGCTCTGTCTGCATCAGTGTCTTCTGCACACTCCTTACACTTTCTGTTCTTTTTCCTTTTATGCTCTCTGCGCCATGTCCCTTCAATGCACCATACCCCTTCTATACATTTCTGCTGCTGCTCTCTACCTCCTTTTTCACTCCTCAATCACACACAACAACCCCCCATTTCTTCTTTTTTTCAGCATTCTTATAGTCTCTATGCACTTTGTGCATGCAATCTTCTACTTGCTCTTGCATCCTCTCCGCTGCCAATATCCTCCACATCGGGGTGTTTTCTTCACTTCACTCTTCCACATCTATCCCATATCCTGTGTGCCACATTGTATCTCTCTGTTCTGCATCTCCTTCTCATTGTGAGTGCTCTACCTGATCATCATGGTAACTCTTCAGCGTCTCTGGCGGTTTTCCCCACACATCCATCATCACTGGGTGTTATATCGAGATTCCTCAGCTTCTCTGGTAGTTGAGACTCTTCGTCTTCTCTGTCATAGATGAGATCATCCTCTGGCAGAAACCATCATTTGTTTCTAGCAGTTACACTGTGAAGTGCAACAGTAGCCCTCCAATCTTATTCAAATTCATTTGCACCGTTGAATTGACTTCATTGAATCTTGCATTCATTTTTCCATTTCACACTTCAGCATTTTGGGATCCTGATGGTGTGGCATCTCGAATCTCCAAGTCGTGATCTCCGAAACTCCGAAAAAAAGAGCTTGCCGCTTCAAGCTTTTCTCTACAGCTCTTCGACCATGTGACTACGAGAGGTGACCGAGCGCTTATCCATATAGTGCTTTCACAATTTCGCTTTTCGGCACTTCGACATTCTTGTGGCGATGAGTTCTTTATAGTCCATGTCCCGGTATCCGAAGCTCAAAAATGGAGCTTGGTTTCACTAACTCCGATCATTTCGGCATTTTTCATTTCGACAATTCGATAATCCTGTTGTGAGGCTTCTCGACTCTCCAAGTCGCGATCTTCAAAACTCTGAAATTGAGCTTGCCACTTCAAGCTCTCTTCTACAGTTCTTTGATGATGTGACCACCAAAATATGACCACTCTCCAATCACACAAGCACTTCGATCTCCAGATCAACGGTCCTCGATCTGTGGTGATCGAACGACTATCCTTTGCCCCGGGACTTCAGCCTTCAGGACTTTGGGGGAGTGATGGAGTTAAAACTCCCGAAGAAAAAACTCCCAGAGTGAGGTCAGTCTTGCATCACTCGATGATGTGTCATGACCGGAGTGGCTGTCACGTGTCACTCAGAATTGTGATTTCCAGTGGCCTAAAATGCCAAATCAACTTAACACTTGTCGTTTTTTTATCGTGCCACATGTCATAGTCTTCCACCTGTCCTTTCTGACGTGGTCTGCCACATTCTCCTCCTAGATCTATCATCCCAGATCACTTCACGATTTCGCATATCGCGATTTCGACATTCTTGATGTGAATGTTCTCGACACTTCCAAGTCCCAGTCTGCGAAAATCCAAAATGAAGTCAGATCAACTTTTCATCTTTTCGCACTTCGCAACTTCGGGACTCTTGTGATGAGGAGTCTCGACACTTGACTCCTCCATCTCCCCATATCCGAAACTCCGGTATCTGAAACGGTCTCCTGCTTTCAGGATTTCAATGTTTCGCATTTCACAATTATGAGACTCCTGTGGTGAAGTGTTTTGACACTTCTACTCCTGGTATCCAGAACTGTTTCCTGCTTTCAGGATTTTGGTGTTTCTCATTTCGTGATACTGGGACTCCTGTGGTGAAGTGTTTTGACACTTCAACTCCCGGTATCCGGAACTTTCTCCTCCTTTCAGGATTTCGGATTTTCGCATTTTGCGATTCCGGGACTTGTCGTGAGTGTCCTTGACACCTCCACCTCTCGGTATCCGAAACTCTGAAATGGAGTCGGATCAATTTATCCCTGATCTTCCTTGCCTGCCTATAAACCATCAAGTGATAAAGCACACTCTTGCACTCTACGTTCACCTATACACTTATCTTCCTGAGCTTACGTTGTCCCTGTTTTGCCATCGCTGCATACTCTGAACTTGCCATCAATGACAAGCACATTTGCCTGAAAACATGCCAATAGATGCACCATACAAAATTGTTGGAATGGGTAAGGTACAAATAAAGAAAAATAATGGAAACCAATGGTTATTGAAAGAGGTAATACATGTACCATATCTAAGGAAAAATCTAATTTCAACAGGGCAGTTGGCTAGTGAAGGCTGTATATCTATATTTACAGATAAGGCGTGGAAGGTCACAAAATGATCACTGGTGATAGAAAAAGGACAGAAGGTAGGTGCATTGTATTTATGTACTTGTAATACCGACTCTTCTATCTCTTTAGCTTCTACAGGAGTGGATACAACACTATGGAATCATTGGCTTGGACACATGAGTGAGAAGGGGATGCATATACTTCACAAAAGAAATTTGTTTCCAGATCTTAAACAAATTGATTTGGATTTCTATGAGCATTGTGTTTATGGAAAACATAAGAGAGTTAGATTTCTCAGAGTTGGAAAAGAAAAGAAGAGTGAAAGGTTATATCTTGTGCATACAGATGTATGGGGGCCATCTCAGGTATCATCTCTTGGTGTCTCTCGTTATTATGTTACTTTTATTGATGATGGAACTAGAAAAACTTGGGTTTATTGTATTCGACAAAAATCTAATGTTTTTGATACTTTTAAGAAATGGAAGTATTTGGTTGAGAATGAGATGGGAAAAAGGTTGAAGTGTCTCAGATCAGACAATGGAGGTGAATATTGTAGCAAGGAGTTTGATGATTACCGTTCATACCATGGGATTTGTAGAGAGAAATTAGTTCCAAGAACACCACAAGAAAATGATGTGTCAGAAAGGATGAACATGACAATCATGGAGCGTGCAAGGAGTATGAGATTGCATGTTGGGTTTCCCTTACAGTTCTAGGAATATGTTGTAGATATTGTTGTTTACTTAATAAATATATGACCTTCAAGCTCTTTGTATGGTGGAATTCTAGAGGAGGAATGGACAGATAAAATGGTAAACTATTATTTTTTGAAGACTTTTGGTTGTGCAACATTTGTCCATATTGATAAAGAAAATAGAACAAAGATTGAGGCAAAATCCAAGAAGTGTACCTTTATTGGATACAATGTTAATGATTTTTGTTATCACTTATGGGATTATGAAAATAACAAAATCATTAGGAGTAGAAATGTCATATTCAATGAGAAGGTCATGTACAAAGATCAGTTGCATGGAAAGAAACATGAAAAAGAAAAACCAAAATACACAGTGCTTGATGAGATCACTGAAAAATAAATTCCAAAGGTACTAGAAAATAAAAATGTGAAACAATAGGAGTAACAGGTACCTCAAAATCCTACAAGTGTTGTTAGAATATCTACCAGTTTAAGTAGACCCCCTGAACGATACTCTCCCTCATTGTATTATTTATTGTTGACTGATTCTAGTGAGCCAAAATGTTATGAAGAGGCAATGAAGGTAGACACTAAAAAGAAGTGGGAGCAAGGCATGAAAGAGGAAATAGATTCCTTGGTAAATAACTAGACTTGGGACTTGGTTCAGTTGCCTGCAGGAAAAAGAGCATTGCAGAATAAATGGGTTTACAAGTTGAAGGAAGAAGATGGAGGAAAAAAATGGTAAAATGATAGACTTGTTGTAAAGGGGTTTGCACAAAAGAAAGGTATATGTTTTAATGAAATATTTCCTCCTATTGTTAAGATGAATTCAATTAGGACTATTTTAAGTCTTGTGGTAGTAGAAGATTTGCATCTTGAACAATTAGATGTAAAACACCTTTTCTCCACGGGGATTTGGAGGAAGATATTTATATGCAATATCCATAGGGGTATGAGATCAAAGGGAAGGAAATTTTGGTATGCAGGTTGAAGAAGAGTTTTATGTCCTAAAGCAAGCTCCAAGGCAGTGGTATTTGAAGTTTGACAGGTTTATGACATAACAAGGTTATAGTAGATGCCATTCTGATCACTGTGTTTATTTTAAAATGATAGAAAATGGAAGCTATATTATCTTGATATTGTATGTATATGACATGCTTGTTGTAGGGTCTAATATGAAAGATATAAATGTGCTCAAGAAGAAATTATCTAATTCATTTGCGATGCAGGATTTGGGTGCTATAAAGAAAATCATTGGTATGAGAATAACAAGACACGTGAAAAATCGCAAATTGACATTGTCTCAGGGTGAGTACATAGAGAAGGTGTTGGAGAGGTTTAGAATGTAGAATGCAAAACCAATTAGTACACCTTTGGCCATCCATTTCAAATTAACTAAGGAAATGTGTCCCAAGACACAAGAGGAGATAAAATACATGTACAAGGTCCCTTATTCATCAACAATTGACAACTTGATGTATGCAATGGTTTGCACAATACCATATATTGCACATGCAATGGGAGTTGTGAACATGTATATGAACAATCTAGATAAATAACATTGGGAGGCAATAAAGTGGATTCTCATGTATTTGAGATCTACTGCTACTCATGCATTATGTTTTGGAGGTTCAGACACTGTTTTACAGTGATATGTTGATTCAGATATGGCAGGTGATAAAGATAACAGGAGGAGCACCATAGGGTATGTTTTTACTGTAGGTAGAACAACTGTAAGTTGGATTTTGAAATTGCAAAAGGTTGTTTCACTTTCAACAATGGAAATAGAGTATGTTGCTGATACAAAGACTAGTAAGGAGATTATTTGGTTACAAAGGTTTAGGAGTAATTGGGAAAGAAGTAGGAGAGAAACAAGTTGTACTGTGATAGCGAGAGTTCCATTCATCTTGCAACGAACTCAACCTTCCATTCGAAGAATAAGAATATACATCTCAAGGATGATTTCATACGATCCATCTTGGAAGATGGACATTTGAAGTTGGAAAAGATACATACTAGCTAGAATCTTGCAGACATGTTAACAAAGGGAGTAACCAGGGAGAAACTGAGTTCCTGCCCAGTTTCAGTTGGTATTCAAGCATGAAGGAGAAGATGAGAATTTTTTCAGGTCCAAGGTGGAGTATAGTCCAACAGGTACAACATCAGTGGAGTTATTGTGATCAGTCTATAAGTGGGATATTGTTGGTTGTGGAGCCTGATTATCTTCTGAATTCAGAGGTTTGTTTCAGCAATGTTTGGACCCCATTCCCTAATGGGTGTGGGGATATTCCCCCCCCACAATTGTCGCTAGGGGGGTCCAGGGGAGCGAAGAAATTTTTTGTATCCTGCCCTCTGGCAGGGGATTCAGGGGAAGCGCTCCTGAAGCGAAATATTGGAAATTTTTCCTTGTAAAATATTGTAATTTTGTAGTCAATATGGACCGTTCATTATAAGGTCGCATATCTGATGGTAGAATTTATTTTTAGGGTTTTTTTCCCTAGAAGGAAACCCTCTCTTATGAGGGAATTGTATTGCAGCTATGTATTATCGTGAATATTGTATTCTGAGAGAGGATATTGTGAGAGAAAGAAGAGGAAGTTGCATTGGGTGTGTTGTATGTTGTATCCCTTCATTTTGTTGGATAATAAAAAGGAAGAACCTGGAAACTTCTCTGGTGGATGTATCCCATGTTGATTTTTCAATAGTCAAGGTTAAGCATGAAGTTCATTCCATTTTTAGCATTTAACCATAACCATAAATGTTGCAACAACCAAGATCAAAAGAAGAAGCACCGTGCACAAGAACACAAGAAGTATCCTGGGAAACCCTTCTCAACAAGGGAAGAAAACCCATCCAAATCCTTTGCTATATTCCTCAAGAGAAATACCTTCACCACCAAGATAAACCCTAGCACATAAGAGGGTGTTCAAACACTAGAATACTAGCGCCTAAGAGAGGTGCGCACTTTTCCTAAGGAAGTGTACTTGCTGAAATTTACAAACTCACATGAAAGATATGTTTCCTCAATGGGGAATTTACCTTTACTTATACTAAACTGAACTTGTCAATAGAAGTGTCTATTGGCACAACATGGCCGACCTCACTAGCTTATAATACAAATAATATTAACTATATTAATTATCTTTTACATTAATTACCAATCACATTAAGGTGGAGCCAACCTGTACCCTTTACATTACAATTAGGGTTACAGGTAGGTCTGACTCTTGAATAATATAGCAAGGGATCTTGTACACCCACTAGTGATCATCCACTAGGGGAACATCCATAGGGATGTACATATATTTGGATCACTACATTACACAGAAGAACCACTTCTTCACATGCTCACCTGTGCTCGTCCACAAGCACATCCACTCAACAGATCTTCTTTCCCACTGACTCACACAGGAGAGTCATCTAGAGTTTCTCGTCAACTTTGTTGCTCAGAGGAGGCTAATACATCATCTTCATTTCTGTTCTCACGACGATGCACCCAACACTTTTGGATTTCACACATTCACCTTGTGCTCAGCCATAGGCACATCTAACTTAGCAGATCTCCTTTCCCACTGGATAATCATTGGGATTTATTCTCAACTCTCTGAATGGAGGAGGTCATCTCTACATTCCAACTCTGTCATAGATATGAACCACACACACTCTTTAGGGGATTTCTCTTAGGTTTGTAAGCTGAATAATATCTTCACATGGCTGCAATGATCCACATCTCATAGGTTTGTAATATGGAGAATGTCTCACATAGATGCAATCGTCAACACTCCCTCTCAGCTAGGGAGGAATTATTTATCATGCCAAGTCTTACACATATGTATTTTGAATTTTGTCTTGGTTGGAGTCATCAATACTCCCTCTCAACTAGGGAGGCATTCTTCACCAAGTTAGTTTGGTGAAGATGTTTGCAATCTGCTCATGTGTAGGAAGGTACTGCATGTGTACAATTTTTCCTCTGCGTCATATCTCTGACATAAGGATATTTCATCTTGTCATGTTTCGATTCATCAGAAAACACTGGGTTCTCAAGGAGATTTATACATGGCTCTTGGTTATCATCATAGGATCCATCTCATGGTCAAGTAAATCTGTTAGAAGCTTGTGAAACCACATTTCTTCGCACACTCTCTACTGTATAATCTGTCTCTGGTGCACTCAAGGCCACAGAGTTTTGTTTCCTGTTGCATCATGAAACCATGGAAAATTTCATGGTAGAACATCAACTAGATGTGCTCTTCCAGTTTACTGTACTTTCTTCTCAATCTGAATCGACGTATCCCGCAAACTCAAGTTCACACTGAAGGCATGTTTCATGACATATCCAACTGTGCCTCAGATATATCTTAATCCACGTTTTACTATTTTCTAGCGAGTCTGTCTCGGTTGAATCATGAAATGAATAAGCACATTCATTGCATGGCATGAATCAAGTCTGGTGTTAACCATATACATCAATGATCCAATTAGTTGTGGATCAGTCTCATCTGAATCATCATCAATCCATCACAGTGGATTTTGCATTCTGTCATACTTGAACTTCTTTAATATTTTCACTGTATATTTTTCTTAACTTGGGAAAATCTCATTGGTCCTATGTCATACTTCTTGTCTCAAGAAGTAGTGCATCATTCTCATATTCTTCATCTCTAATTCAGAAGTCAAGGATTACTTGTATAAACCAACAAGGATTTTTGAATAAGTCATCAAAATCAGGCTCTCATCATCAACACTGTAATGGTATAGTTTTGGATCAACAACACTCTTGTTGAAGTCCAGACTCATCAAGAATTTATCTATCCGATATAGTTTCCAATTCATGGATAGTAGTACGAATGGAAGTATTTCGGGTTTAATGAATTAAGTGCCTCATCATAGACAAATCCCTCTGTTTGTGAGAAACTTCTGGCTATAGATCTCGTTTTGTATTTATGGACACTTCTATCAGCTGCATGTTTGATCTTATAGATTCACTTAGAAGTTACCAAAGACTTCCCTTATGAATTAGTCTTTAAGATATACTGGTATTCTTTTGTTATGGCATCTTGCCATACCTGTTCTCCCATTGCCTCTCTAAGACAAGGAGGCTTATCATCAATGAGGTGGCTCATGACTGAAGGATAGCTCAAAAATCTCTTTTGATTTCTCTAGATGTGCCTTGAGAGTCTTGTATGTTTCTCTGCCTCTTGCAGAGTGAGTCTAGGTAGGTATTTTATGCCCTACTGCAATATCTTTGAACATATCAAATGGAGCAATTGGATCAGCTGGAATAATGTTTGTCTCCCTCTGAAATTATGAAGGGGGAGAAGGTATTGTCTCACTATCAATCTCCATCTGATATTCTTTGGATCTTTGAAAGGCTATCTCTTCTTCAAGGACAACATCTCTACTTGTCTCAATATTTCTCTGACCAGGGATGTAGATCTGGAATGTCTTTGAAGATTCACTTTTTTATCCCATAAATGTATCCTTTCTTCCTGAAGGATCTAGCTTGGACTTCTTCTCTTTGGGTACATGAAAATACACTAGGCACCCAAATATCATGAAGTGTTCAATCTCAAGCTTCATTCCGGTGAAGGTTCCTTTGGGAGTTATTTTTTTCAAAGTCTGATGAAGACTCTTGTTCTGAACATATATTGTGTCATGCATGCTTCTTCCCATTGAATCATAGAAAGATTCCGATCATGCATTATTGCATTGGTTGTCTGAATGATGGTTGTATTCTTCCTCTTTCTCAAATAGTTTTGACTCCCTCTGATTCAAGTGACTCCCTCTGACGGATGGGCATATTCCTTTATTCATAATCTGTCTAGAACAAGAAAATAAGAGGAACCAAAACAAGAATATCTCCTAAAGGATAATAATGGGTACATATCTAGAATCAAAACAATTTAAGGATTGTTTTCACAACTAAAACACCTACTTGTAATATAGAAAACTTTAGAAATATAGGTTAGAGGAATGGAAATTACAACAATCAAACCTGGATTCTTCACTTCCAGTGTCTTGTTTCTCTGAATACATGGATATCCCTATGGATCCAAGACTTCAACAAAAGGTTCCTTCATCCTGCGCTTACCCTCATGACAATGATACAAATAATAAATATACAAGTGCATACCTGAGGGTGTTGATATGATTTCTCTAATGGAACATTGTTGATCTTTGTCCTCTGACATCCTCATGAAGGAGGTGGTCATAGTGAAACCTTTTTTGTATCACCCATAATAAGTCTTCCTTAGAAGTCTTGTCTTCTAGGAACTTGAAGTTGTTTGATTCATCAAGCTTATCTTCCAACATAGTTTTTGTTGATACTGAGAGGGGGGTGAATCAGTATCAAGTACAATTTAAAACCTTTTTCAAATTATACTTAAACCATTCAACTATATTCAATGAGAAATGAAAAATAGTATAAGAGTTACACCAATACACCATAATACACCATGCACAATATATGAGAAATAATCAATAGTTTATTGTTCAAGGGAAGTAATGACTTCCAAAGGTAGCTACAGCTTCCAAATGTAGAGGGAGGGATAAACCTCCAAGAGGAAGATACAATCCTCCAATATCAAGAGAGATTTGAACTCTCCATCCTTTCCCCTTCCTTTCACCGAAGAATATATGAGAGATAATAAAACTTTACATTAAATCATCACCATCAACCAATCATCACATAGAACCTAATAATGCTTCCTGAGACTTCTTCAATTTCTGCAATTCTTCAATTCTTGGAGTACTATGATCTTGTAGATAATATTACTCAATGTATTCTCTGAAACTC
>ML792068.1:89949-105683 GCA_009831015.1 Picea engelmannii
ACAATTTAAAACTAATGTCATTTTGTGGGCTTTTGGCCTCACACAAACCTATCAAGGTGCTTCAATATTTATTAAGGTGATTCGATCTTTGCCATGGATTCAGCAGGAAGAAGCTGAAAATTATTCAACATTGATAGAGGTTTATACCATGAATTGTAGTTTTCTCTGGTACTTGCTGATATTGGAACAGACACAGAGTTGAACATATGTAACGTTAGTTAGATGTTTCTGGCATATATTCGAACTTTTTTTTTTTTTGATACCAACTTTTATACTCTCTTTTATTTTTATTTTTATTAAATTTTCTATGTTTTATGTGCAGGTTAAGCATGGAATTTACTAACTAAACCTCTTATTTAGGCCCTTGGTTCCAGATTTTGAACCAGGGATCTGATACCATATGTAATGGCTCTGAATTAATTTAAACAACCATTGAATTACAACCCTTCAGTAAAATTTATAAGTTACTTAATCTAGCACATTCGCCATCTAATTTTTCATAGTAATAAAATTTAATAACAATTTTTTATACAAAACAATGCATAAATTTTAAAGAAATACCTTAACTCTGATGCTAATTTCCGTTGTCAGCTGCCTTGCTGCTACTCTCCTGCTACCTGCTACACAGTCCAGTCCTGTTGAAAACACAGAAAATAATTGCCCAAAACTATTGTCCACCCTGCCAACTAGGAAAACGACCTAGCTCCAGGATATCTATGGATATCCTTCCCCTCCGAGCCCAAAACCTCTAGCAACTCGGTGCCTGCCTGATCAATATGTCACAACCAGAAAATCTTGTGCCTCAATCTGAGCACACCAATCTCACAGCCCCTCTCGGCTCTCTGCCCATAGCAAGAAAACAGTCCTCTGTAGAATCCCCCCCTCCAACTCCTTCCTTCCTTCCTTATCCCCCCCTCCTTCACCGACACTCTTCCTTCCATTAAATTCCTTATCCCTACATTTAATTACCCTTATCCATTCCCATTAATTCTTTTATCTTCTCAGGATTCTTATGTGATCCCTTCCTGTGTACGCAACTTAATTTAAATATTATATTTAATTATCCACCTTTTATTTAATACTTTATTAATTAATTAATTAATTAATAATTAAATTAATCATTAACCATCATGAACAACTATTTTAATAATATTCAATTAGAAATGTTATTTTAAGACATAACTATAGTTTAGCTAATCTTTTAGGATTATATTATTAAATTAATTATTCTTAATAATCAAGGGTCATTACACACACAAGAGGGTTCTCAAACCCTAGAAGACTAGCGCCCAAGAGAGGTGCGCACTTTTCTCAAGGAAGTGTAATTGCTGAAATTTCCAAACTCACATGAAAGATATGTTTCCTCAATGGGAATTTACCTTTAATTTTACTAACCTGAACCTGTCAACATAAGTGTCTATTGGCACAATAGGGCCGACCTCAGTAGCCTATAATATAATTAATATTAACTAGATTAATTATCTTTTACATTAATTACCAATCACATTAAGGTGGGGTCGACCTGTACCCTTTACATTACAATTAGGGTTACAAGTAGGTCTGAATCTTGAACAATATAGCAAGGGATCTTGTACACCCACTAGTGCTCATCCACTAGGGGAACATCCATAGGGATTCCCATATCTTTGTCTCATTGCATTATACAGAAGAACCATTTCTTCACACATTCACTTGTGCTCGTTGATCCAGGTGGATATTAGTGGCCACCCACCTATTCCACTTGGATCCCCACCATTTCTTCTTTCAGTTTTTCAGTTTCTGCACAGTTTACTATTTTTAGCAGTTTTTCAGGTCCTGAACTTCTGGAGTCGTTTTGAGGCCTTAAACGATGTTTTTTTGGAAAACGGGGAGCAACATGGATTGTTGATTGATATTTCTCACCCAAAAGTTGTAGTCCTCAGATATATATTTCTAACGAGGTATGGAACACATCAAACAAAGATCGTATGGCAAAGTTACATCCCCGGGAAGTTGATGTACCAACTTACCCAAACGGGGCCCATAGTCTTGGTGTTTCATCTCCTAGGGTTAGGTATTTGGATGTTTAGGGTTTTCCATTGTTGCTCAATAATAATAGGCCTTGGAGCCTCATTGTAACACAGTTCAGAGGCCAGTAGACGCCACATCTCTTCTCAGAGATAAGCTACCAGCGCCCTAGCTAGTTTATTTCCATTCTGTCTGTAAGCATATTTCAGTCATTTGTTATTAATGAAATGAAGTCTTATTTCCGCTGCATCTCTGCGTTTATGTGTATTTCTGTATTTCATTGTGTTCCTACATAAATCTGGATCACTCGTCCACATGCGCGTCCACTCAACAAATATTCTTTCCCACTGCCTCACACAGGAGAGTCATCTGGAGTTTCTCGTCAAATCTATTGTTGAAAGGAGGCTAATACATAATCTTCATTTCTGTTCTCATGACGATGCACCCAACACTTTTGGATTTCACACGTTCACCTTGTGCTCAATCACAGACAAATCTAACTCAACAGATCACCTTTCCCACTGGATAATCATCTGGAGTTCTTCTCAACTCTATGAATGGAGGAGGTCATCTCTACATTCCAACTCTGTCTCAGATAGGAACCACACACCCTCTTCAAGGGATTTCTCCCAGGTTTGTAAGCTGAAGAATATCTTCACATGGCTGCAATGATCCACATATCACAGGTTTGTAAGCTGGAGAATGTCTCACATCGCTGCAATCATCAACAACCCACACTGGGTGAACCACATATATATGTGTCTCTATTGTATTGTGTATCTTCTATGTTTTATTTCCGCATGCTTCATTTTATGGGTTTCTTTGCTAGGTTGATTCTTATCTAANAAAATGTTAAATATCAAATTTTAATTCATTTACAAAATACTTTGTGCACAAGAAGAAGGGGAAGTTAAAACTTAAGATATCAAGAACCAAGGTTGAGAAGGGATTGCATAAACATCAAGGATATATCATTTTGTTCTAGATTTCCACTTGAAAAAATATAGGGAGCAAAGCATGTATAATATGTAAGTGGAAATATTAATCAAAGATAAACTTGTGCAAGGTTCTCATAGAAGGCAAAATAATTTGAGGTATTTTTTATGATTCTTTTTTTTAAATTATCAATGCCTTCATTAGTTTTGGAAAATCAAAATTATTCTTAAATATTCTTCAGGTAAAATTCTTAATTGTGGATATTTTAAGTACTTTGATCCCTTTAGATGCTTTATAGATTAAGAGTTGAGATAGATATATGTAGTCTATAGTTCATATATATTTCTTACTTACTGTATTGTATAGTCCAATTGTTTATAAAATCGATGTTATGGGTTGTATGCAAACTATTTTCTATTTCATTTTATTTTATTGGTGAGGCACTAATATGGCATGTTTGTGATCTAGGTAGATATTGGTGGCCACCCACCTATTCCAACTGGCTCCTCTTGACAATTTTTAGTTCAACACGTTCTTCTGTACTTCTTTGTAATTGTGGGTTCTTCACTTTTGGGGTTGTCTGAATCCCTACACAACTTCTAGGTGGATATTGGTGGCCGCCCACCTAATCCAACAAGCTTATTTTGGAATTTTTCATGTTAGTACATCTTTATGTACTTCCAGGGCCGTTTTAGGGCCCTAAACAATGTTTTTTTGTCTTTCCACAGTCAAACTGTATATGAAGTCAAAGTTTGATGACATAATGTGTAGTTCTCAAAAATACCTTTTCAATGGGCTATCACACACCTAAAACGGAGGTCGTATGCAAAAGTTATGAACCCGGGAAGTTGAGGTACTAACTTACCCATCGAGGTCCACATAACTTTTGGAGTTTCATATCCTAGGGTTAGGTTTTTGGATGTATAGGGATTTTGCATGCACGAGTAATGTTAAAAATGAATTTGGAGCCTCATTGTAATCATTCTTCTCAGACGGATGCACGTAGAAACCACATCTCTTCTCATAGATAGCTACCACCATTCGAGCAAGTTGTTTCAGTTTTGTAATTTTACAGTTCCAACCTATTTTATTTATTGAATAGAATTTATTGTTCACTGGATATCTATTGTTGTTCTCCATATATCTATGTTATGGCACTCAATTTGTTATTCATTCTGTTCCACTCTTAAATCTAGATCAGTGGTATCAGAGTGGTCTTCTCTTCATTTGTTTTTCTTTGTGCATGTCCCCGATAAGATCTGGATACAAGAAGATGGGACTCAAACCAATCACGCATTTGCAAGATCGGCCACGCTGAACTCAAACGCAACTCATGGGGGATGAGAATAAAGACGATGGAGTAGGAGATCCTTTCAAAATGTTTCTCGAGGAATCCCTTGCGTGACAAAGGAACAAGATGATGGAAAACTTTGCACAGATCCTTCAACGACTGCCCACAAGAGACACATATTCATCAAGTGGTCACACAACCCCCTTCAAGGTACAAGTAAATTTTGATATTCCATTATTTGAAGGACTAATAGATGCATATGTTGTAGATAAATGGTTGAATCTGCACGAAGGGTATTTTTCGGTCCACAATTTTTCTAATAGCGAAAATATTACTTTTTCACTCCTCAAGGTCATCCCCCGTGTTAAGGAATGGTGGGATATGTAGTCTGAGAAAAGGGCCACATAGGAATCTACAATATTTGCGGTCGCTCCCACCCAGGATTCCTTCAAGGATGCCATTAAAAAACAATACTACCCTTTTGGAAGCTACGAGGACCAATACACAAGATGGACCACACTGCGTCAAGAAAGGGACCAGAAAGTACCATATTTCACCAATATTTTCCATACTCTACGCACCAAATTGGGTATCAAAGACTCTGAATTAAATCTGGTGCTAAAATAACATGACTGTATGCACAGATACATTCAAACAGAAATGGATTTTCTGGACATCTCATCATTAGGTGCGGATTATAGATATGCTGTCAAGATCGAGCATAAATTTAAGCAAAAGAGGTGAGAGTTTGGATCTGCAAATTCCTCACAATCGAAGCGGGGAAAAAGCGGTCCCAATCCACCAAACAAGGGACATAGAAAATATGGCCGCTCTGAGGACAACTAGTCCAAGTTGCAACCCAAGAAGGGTAATGAGAAATCGAAGAAGGACATGGGAAAGTGGTGTGAATACCATAAAATCCCTTGGCACAACACTAAAGAATGTCACTCCAAGCAGTCATTGGTGGCCGAGAATAAATCTTCTGAGTCAAAGGTAGTTTCTGACTTTGAATCAAATCAAAAAGTGGGAAGCGGGTCATCGATGCTGAACCCAGTTCCACTGTCGCTACCACCAAAGTCCAGCCAAGTGAACCAAAAGAACTAGAGGAAGGGGAATGCCTCTTTCACTCATAGATATGGGTAAAGGGGAATCCGCTACATTTCATTGTCGATAGCAACAGTTAGAAGAACTTGATTTCAACAAAGGTCTTCAACCAACTGGACCTGTCGATAACACCTCACCCACAACCCTACACCATCGGCTCGCTTCGCCAAGGATGATATCTCTGCATCATCAAACAGTGTCATCTACCCTACAACATCAAGCCTTTCAAAGATGAGGTATTGTGTGATATTGCTCCCCTTGAAGTTTGTGATGTTCTTTTAGGCCAACCATATTTGTGGAAGAGACATGTTGTGTATGATTCTAGACCCCACAATGTTATTGATACTTTGGGTAGACAATTGTACATGATACCATAGGTAGCGTCGCCTACCATTATTTCTTTAATCTCTAATAAGAAATGTAGTAAGGTAATTTCACAGACTGGGAAGTTCATCTTCTTTGTGATCCATGCTCCCAGTAAGAAGAAGGTCGTTTCCACTTCTGTGACCTCTACATAGAGCCTCTCTTTACATCAGAAGAAAGTGAGCATGATCATGGAAGAGTACAAAGACATGTTCTCCCCACCCACTAGGGTACCAATGCACTACCAAGTCAAGCATCCAATTGATCTAACCCCCAATGCACTGCTACCTAATGGACCAGTCTATTGTCGATTGCTAATGGAAAATGATTAATTCAAGCGCTAGATCCAAGAGCTTCTTCAAAAGGGGTACATACGACCCAAATCCTCCCCTTGAGGAAGTCTGATTGTGTTGTGCAGAAGAAAGAAAAAACCTGGCAGATCTGCATTGATTATAGAGCATTAAACAAAATCACAGTCAAGAACCAGTACCCAATTCCCCGAATTGATGAGATTCTTGACCAACTCAAGGGGAAAGTTTCTTCAGCAAGATTGACCTAAATTTTGGCTACCACTAGGTTCCCATCGAACCAACTGATTTATGGAAGACAACTTTTAAATATAAAGAAGGTCTCTTCGAATGGTTGGTCATTCCCTTTGGCTTAACAAATGCACCAACAACTTTCATGATATTGATAGATGATGTATTGAGACCCATCACTAACTCTTTTGTGGTGGTATATTTGGATGACATCCTCATCTTCAATAGAACTTGGGAGGAGCACATGCAACATATTCAATAGGTTTTGGGCACTCTACGACAACACAAGGTATATGCCAACTTGGAAAAATGATATTTTGGCATGAACATGGTCCAATAATTGGGCTACATTGTTGATGAGCATGGGGTACATGTGGATCCAGCCAAGATCCAAGTCATTTGTGACTGGCTAGCCCTGACCACACTAACCGAGCTTCAGAGCTTCTTGGGACTTGCCAACTTCTACCGAAGGTTCATGTTGGGACTCTCCCATATTTAATGGGCCCTCAGGCAAGTGACCAAGGGTGGTGGCAAGGAAAATTTCGCATGGGGGCAGGCACACCAACAAGCATTTTATGATATGAAGAATTTCTTGTGCTTAGCTCCAGTACTCTCCTTACCTGATCTACAACAATCATTCGATATCGAGACTGATACCTCTGACTATGTTGTAGGTGCAGTTCTCACTTAGCATAGTCATCCAATAGCATAATATAGTGAGACACTCTCATATATTGTTCGAAAATACCCCACCTATGACAAAGAAATGCATTCCATTGTGTAAGCATGCCGTCAATGGAAACATTACATTATGGGAAAGGAGACATTCATCCACACTGATCACAAGCCTCTGTAGTTCATATAGACATAGGGGAAGTTGCATAAATACCACCATCAAAAGTGTTCCACATACCTAAAACAGTTCCATCTCAACATCAAGTATAAAATAGGGAGCACAAATCGTGTTATTGACTGCCTCAGTCCCCCTCCCGTTGCTTCCCTCACCACAATGCTCCATTCTTGTGGACATGAGGCATTTGAGTGGCCCCAACTTTATCAACGTGACCCTAAATTCACCACCACCTATCAACTCTTGGGTACAGGAGTGAATGCCACCGATTTTCACATACAGAATGGACTCTTATGCCATCTATGCCACCTCTGTGTTCCCAAAAGAGAGCGTGCAAAGCTGATTTGGGAGGCTCACTACAGTTAGATGGAAGGACATTTTGGCGTGGAGAAAACTGTGACCATTCTACATAAAATAATTTATTGGCCAAAACTTCAACAAGACGTCATCAAGTATATCAGATCTTGCACTACCTGTGCCATTGCCAATCCAACCATCAAGAAGCAAGGCTTATACACCCCTCTTCCTACTCCCGAGAGGTTTTGGGAATCCATCTCGATGGATTACATGTCTGGACTTCTATCCACCAAGCACGACAATGATTATGTATTTGTGGTGGTTGATCGATTTTTGAAGATGGCCATTATCATAGCCTGCAAGAAGAGCATCACAATGAAATATACTGCCAATATATTCTTTGAATGGGTGTGGGTCCATTTTGGGATACCATATACCATTACCTCAGATCAGGACAATAGGTTCCCCATCACATTTTGGTCGAGTCTCTGGTCACTATTCGACACCAAACTCACTAAATCCACTGCTTTCCACCCCCAAACCGATGGCTAGACAGAGGTCATCAATCAAATGATTGTGCACATATTGTGCATGTACAACTCTAAGAATACGCGTACATGGGATGGGAGACTGCCCTATCTTCCACACGACTACAACATGGCTCTCCATAGCTCCACCATCCATAGCCCATTTCAGGTGGGGTTGGGATTCCACCCCTTGGGTCCCATTGATGTTGCAATGTTAAAAAGGCCTCTGGAGCCTCATTGTAATCATTCTTCTAAGACAGATGTGTGTAGCACCCACATCTCTTCTCAGAGTTAACTACCACCATTCGAGCAAGTTGTTTTAATTCTGCAGTTTTACAGTTTCAACCTATTTTATTTATTCAATAAAAGTTATTGTTCACTGGATATCTGTTGTTGTTCTTCGTATCTATGTGTTATGGTACTCAATATGTTATTCATTTCATTCCGCTCATAAATCCAGATCAGTTTGGTTTTTATTAATTCATTGGAGAGTAATTACTAGTTGATATCAACATTAATGTAATTTTATCCTTTTTATCTATGTTAAACTTTGTTTTTAAACAAAAAATTTCTAACCTCTATGGTTTTCCAAAAAATATGAAAATTATACAGTGGCCCATAATGCTTTAAATTAGGCATATGAACATGTTGTAGCAACATTAACAAGATTTGAATTCACGGGTAGGGGAAAAATATAGTATATTAATGTCATGATTTTTTTTGCAAATAATATAAATTTTTTCTAATGGCTTAAATTACCTTGAATTTAGCATATGGGTAGAACAAAACATCGTTAACAATATTTGAATCTACAAGTATGGAGTAAAAAACCAATAATGACAAGGAATACAATTAGTCAGAGAGTATTGTTGCAACGAAGAAGGTGAAAATACCACAAGAGCATTGAGTAGTATTTCTCATGTTATCATTACAAGTACATTGGTACCGTATCCCAAAGTTGTCAACTTAAAAATTGATGGTCAAGTAATTAGTGTGAACATAAATTGAAGGGCAGTTAAAATATTCGACCATCACAAGTTTTGTGTTTGATAGGAAAGGGTGAATGCCAAATTTCAACACTACTTACATGTATAGTGCACTTCTATTTTCACAATTGAACATGAAGAATACCAAAGAACGAAACATGAAGGCAGTGACTATAATCACTTTTTAACCTTTTTAATTCATTTCAGGTTTATGCAATAATACAAAGAGCAATTTGTCATTGGGGGGGGGCGTGTTAGGGTCCTACCCTAACCCCTTTAATTAGATAGATAGGTTGCTATGTATTGATTCCATCTCTACTAATAAGGCCCATGTAGTAGATATATTAGATATAGTGTGAAAATAATACTTGTAAGAAGGCTTAATAGAAGGTTCCACCTACTAGAGAGTTCCTTCACTAGAAATTTCCTAGGAGGTTAGATAGAAACTATGTAATGAAGTAAAATAAAGGTAATGGGATGTCTCATGAAGAATATTGTAATTGGAGCTCTGCTCATATGGAGGTTTCCCCCTCAAATAGACATGTGAACATTGCTTTCATCAATACTGATATTTCTATTTATGGTATTTTGGTTCTTCTACAATTTCCTATTTCCATTATAATCTGTCAATTCTACTCCAAATCTTGGTATATTATTATTTCTTCTTTGAATATTTTAAATCACTAATAAATAAAACAACAAGTGGTATCAGAGCACTTTCATAAGAATATTTTTAAAGAAACTTTTTAGGCTAGAGACATATTATGGCATCTATATCAATAGATAAGTCTACAGTAGTTTAAGAATACACACATGGAATATAATTGATTTCCCTTGGTTAGGAACCCTTATAACCTTTGTTGGTACCCCTTTGAGTAGTAATACATCATACATCACTTGTATATCAAATTCCGATTCCACATGCCCTTGAGTATATTGGAAGTTCCCTAGGTTACCATAAACCAACTTTAGATAAGTTGATCGACTGTCTTGTTGATATAGTGCATTAAGATCAACACTTGGGAATATTACTCTTTAGTACCCTAGTAATCAAGTAGTACAAATAAGGGTATGGTTGATAATCCTTAGTTGGTACCCTAAGAGATTGTTCCAAGTACATTAATTTGAGGGTGATATGTGGTGTTGAGATTCAATGAAGTGTCATGGAGTCGGAACAACTCTTGTTGGAAATCGCTAGTGAATATGGGGTCACGACCCATCATAATTGAGTGCAACATTCCATGGAGTTTAAAAATATTATCCATGAATACTTGAGTGACCATATAGGCCTTGAAGGGGTGTTGGAGATGACAAAATTAAGCATATTTAAAAATACGATCAACCACAACTATGATTATAGATTTATTTCCAAATTTTGGTAACCCCAAAATGAAGTCCATCTAAATGTTAGTCTAAATAGCTGGTAGAATGAGTAAAGGTTGGATTTCACCTATATGTTTCATTGTTTCTCCCTTGTGTCATTGGAAAATGTCACATTCTACCATAAAGGTGGAGATGTCCTTCCTCATACCTTCCTAGAAAAATGAGTGTTTGATCCTTTGATATGTTTTATGAAACCCAAAATGACCTACTGTGGGAGTGGAATGTAGTTTTGATAACACTTGTGACTTAAATACAGGCTTCTTCGTCAAATAAAGACATCCTTTATAGATAAGCTCTTCATTTTTCTAAGTGTATCACTAATATGCATGGGGTTCCATTTGAAGTTGTTGGATCAAGCTATTGATCTTGGGATCAATCAGTCATTCTTTGCAAACATCATTCAACAAATATTGTACTAGGAAAGAGAGTGAAAAGACGGACCCTTCTTCTTCATACTGTCAGTAAAGAGTGTTTACTACCACATTCTCCTTTCTCTTCTTAGAAATTATCTCATAATCATACCCCAACATTTTGGTGACCCATTTTTTGTTGCTTGGGGGAAGAAATCGTCTACTCCATGATGTATTCCAGGATGTGATGATCAATTTAAATTTGGAAATGTTTCCCAAGTAAGTATGGATGCTAGATATCCATATCATGTAATACAACAATCATCTCCTTTTTATAAGTGGATTTTCCCAAGTGCCTCTCACATATTTGTTTTGGGTAAAAGCCAACGATCATCTTTCTTGCATGAGTACTTCTCTGAAGCCTTTACCATAGTTCCTTACAAACTTCATGTAATAGCCAGTGAGACCAATAAAACCTCTTAAACTTTTAATATTTTTAGGGCAAGGACAATTCTTCATCGTTTAAATTTTCTTTGGATCCACATGCACACCATCATGACTAACAATATGACCCAAATATTCCACTTCTAGGACTCCAAAGGCACATTTGGATCAAAAAGTAGTTGTAAGACCTGGTCCACATAGGTGACATGGGCTTGCCAAGTTTTACTATAGATCAACATGTCATAAAAAGGACAAGGAAAAAATGACACGTAAAGGGTTTACATATTTTGTTCATGAGGCTTTGGAATGTGAAAGGTTCATTGCAAAGGAAAAAGGTCATCACCAAGAACTCGTAATGGCTTTCATGAGTGTGAAAACTAGTTTTAGGAATATTGACTTCTTTCATGCAATTTTTTTTATAGCCTGAGTGGATATCGAGTTTGGTGAAGAATTGAGCACCCTTGAGTTCATCCAAAAGGTCACCAATGACTAGAATGGGAAATTTATCCTTGACTATCAATTTTTCAGAGCTCAAAAGTCAGGATACATTTTCCAAGTGCCCTATTTTTGAAAGACCATGATGACAAGTCACAAATAAGGGATGGTACTAGGGTGAATGACATTAGTTGTGAGAAACTCTTGGGATATATTTCTATTTGATTTTTTGGGGAAAATGGATGGTGATACATGTGTACATTGGGTGGGAGGCTACCTAGTATGAGTGGAATAGAATGATCATGCTCACCTTGTGAGAGTGGTAGTCCTTGGGGAGATTCAAAGATGGATTGGTGTTTTTCCAAGACTAATTTCATTTTAGGATGAATGTTGAGAAGTCTCAAAGTCTTGAATGGCATGGAATTGAGCCATAATTTTTGAATTCCCATTTTTAATAATCTTTTCCATATGGTGGGAGATAATGATCTCGGGAGAGTCAACTATAATTACTTTAAAAGTACAGTTATGTCTCTCCTTCTAAAAAATCATGTATAAATCATGGAAATCCATGTTGATTGGGCCTAATTTTTGTAACCAATGTCACATCCACCCATTTCAATATAAAATATGTGGGTTTTTAGGGAATAATCGCCCATTTGAAGTCTCTCATTTTCACAACGACCACCAAATTTCATAGAACCTCCAGTAGTAGACATGATTTGGAGGTTGGTCACATCATGGATGTAGCAGTGGGTTTCTTGGGATACACAATGATGAATGAAGTTATGGGTTCTACCACTATGAATTAAGACAATGAATTTGTGATGTTTGATTTAGACAATAAATTTGAGGGTTTGGGAAGGGGAAATACTAGTCAAGGCATGTGGGGAGATTTGTGGTTCCACATCCTATGGATAAAATGGGGGAGTTTCTTCAATATAAGGATGAATATCCTTGTGATGTATAGCTTCAAATTCATCATCATAAATGTACACCAAAATGGCCATAAAGAGTTTTTTCTTCTTAAATTTATCCCCAAGAAAGTATTTCTCATCATAGTTGTAGCAAAGATATTTAAGTTGACATTCTGTAATTTCATCTAGGGTTAACTTGTGGATCTTGAGAGGTGGAGAGGATAGAGAGGGATTGGTAAAGGAGGAAATAAGGGAACAGGGATGAGGAAAAATGGGGTCTTTTTAATTTCAACATTCACCACCTTTTGGGATTCTTGGGCTCTTTGTGAGGCTTCAAACCAAGTAGTAAGATGAGATATTAAGAATTGTGCATGCATCTGTTATTTTAAACCATTTATAAATAATTCCCTACAAAAATGATCATACATGGATTCAATGTTGATGTCTAGTTTCTCAAAAGAGGACATGGAATCTTTAGTTATACAAGATTGTTTAATCATGGCTAGTCAACCCAAATAATGAGTGTTTGTTTCAAAATCTTCAAAAACGTCTTAGAAAAATTGCATCCAAGAAATATAACCCTTGTGGGAGTTATTATGTTATTGCCACCATTCCTATTGTTCAAGATCCAAATATAAGACACCCATGTGAAGTTTCATCAAGTCATTTGTGATACCATGTAGGGAAAAGTAATGTTCCATGTGAGTGACCCATCCTGTGGGGTCAGATCCATAAAATTTGTTGATATCAACTTTAGGAATTTCGTACCACATGTGAATCATCATATCTCAAACAAGTAGGGTGGTCTGATGCTCATTGGGATTGAATGATTCATCCCCTTCCTTTTGGGATGGATAGTTTGATCATTGATAACCCAAGGATTGTGAAGAAAGCATCTAATTTTTCATTTCCATGAGTTTAGAATTATAGTCAAGTAGTAACTCCAGGTTGGCTAGCTTGTCACAGATGGCATTAAGATTTTGTTTACCATAGGAGTGGTTGTGGTCTATCTTGTGTTGCAACTCATTACACAAATTTTCTAGAGATGAGACTATGGTGGATACCCCTATGCCTTGAGTGGTATCCATAGAGATGTGGTTCCACAAGAAAAAGGTTACTAGAGAGTGTACCAATGCAATCAACACTATGTCATCGGTCGTTTTAGATAGATGATCGGTAATGGGGTAGGTAGGTCCACCAAAAAGACTTACTAGAAAGTGGTACCATGCTGATCAACTCAACACAAGAATTCTATTGACATAGGTCTCAAATACAAGTGTGAGTAGGACCCAATCTTTTTTTTCACTACTCTTACCATAGTTATATTCCCGCCTAAATATTCTACGTTGACAAAATTCCCAATTTCTCAATATTGCAATTTATGTAGGAATTTCAGGGACTAGTGGTAGCAGATAGGGTTTCTAGGGTCCTGAGGGAAACGAAGTGTTAGGTGCTACAACTATCCAATATATGTGTAGGGTCCATGGCCCCTATAAGGTCCTCAAATGTATTGGGCAAGTGGATTATAAATTTGATCCTCCTAGCCAATCTAATATTCATTCAATCTTTCATGTCTCGTGCTTAAGAAAGTGGTCAGATCTAATTCTCATATTTGAAATTTCCCTCCAAAATTGGATATAGAAGGTTTCATTTGGTTGTACCCAGATGCCATTCTTGACAAAAGAGAGGCATCCTTTGTAGTGCACTATACAAGAGGTACTAATACAATATAAGGTTACACAACCCAAGGATGCCACATGGGAACAATCCATTAGAGGAAATTTAGTCGAAAAATGCGTCGTCGAACCCTAATACCAATTCCATGTCATACTATATTAGATAATCAAAATGCTTTAAAATTCAAAAGAGGTGCATGTATTAGTCAAATTTTTATTATATAATTTGGAGATAGGTAGAATTTTTTAATAATATAACGGGTCTACCTTAAGCATGATCAATGCCCTAGCTACTTGAAATTGTCTTGGATATCGAGAGTGGAGTTAATATGCTAACCAATTTTCCAATAGTTTTAATAAATGAGAGATAGTGTATTAAAAATATATAATATAATATAATATAATATAATACAATACAATATAATATAATACAATACAACACAATATAATATAATATAATATAATATAATACAATATAATATAATATAATACAATATAATATAATATAATACAATATAATATAATATAATACAATATAATATAATATATAATATAGTATAATATAGTATAATATAACATAATATAATATAATAATATATTATAACATATTCTTTATTAATTAAAGGTGGCACCCCTTTTATTATACCTACCCCTGTGGTGGTGTACAACATTCAATATGTTGTTGACCACCTGTTATTTGAGGTTGGACCAAAAATTTCTGAGCTTTTTCGAAGGTGTGACATTACAAGTTGATCTTTTAAGTTTTTTTTTTAAATTATTTCAAAGCATTTTTCTAGGATCTAATTGGCTATTCAAATCAACCCGTTATTGCCGAGGCGATGGTAGAAAATACATGCAAATGTAAGAAAGGTCTTTTTGATTGATCACTTATTCAACATGACTGGATAAAAACCTTATGAACCCACACAATATTGCTATTGTTGAAGTTATATTGCTGCCCACCATACTCACTTTACCTTTCATTCATAGTTATGGGATTGAACCGACATATATAGTATGAACACATGTACATGTAGTCGATCAAGATCTATAACCGGTACCACCTTTAGATCCAGTGGTAACAACATAACTTGCAACAACAAAGGCATTTGTTTAATCCATTACTCATATTAACAACATGTGTTATATTTTGGAGTGGTTGAAGATGACGAACAACACTGGGAAACAACACTATGTTTCTCAAATTAGCCTCCAACACTGAGTTCAATTTTAGGTCGTATGTAATGTTGGGTTGTTCAATTTGATCTCTCGTCGCATGTAATGCCGAGTCAATCAACCTTCGATAGTTTCAAATATTTAAGCCATAGAAACACACACAAAATCCCAAAAAAACATCCACATACCCAAAAATCCCCCAAAAGAATCCACGTGCATCTCATGCACAGTTTTGGAGGTGGATAGTTGGCCAACTAGGAATTCCACCACTGCATCGCACACATGTTTTTGGAGGCAGACAATTGGCCAACAATATTTTTTTCTATTGCAGCAGGTATGTCGATAGGCAAATCTTGTTATATGAAAAAGGGCAATGAACAAAGTACCTATGTTAATACATAGGAAATGTAAGAGATCGAGCTTTCGATGGAAGGATCGACCAATACGATAGCTATA
>ML792068.1:105766-148709 GCA_009831015.1 Picea engelmannii
AGATAGATATAGATATAGATATATTGAAAAAGGGCAATGAACAAAGAACAAAGTACCTATGTTAATACATAGGAAATGTAGGAGATCGAGCTTTCAATGGAAGGCTCGACCAATATTGTGGCTATATATATATATATATTAATTAAAGGCAACACCCCTCTTATTATATGGAAAAGGGGAGTGAACAAAGTTAGGAAAGGTAGGAGATTGGGCGTTTGATGGAAGGCTCGGTCAATATTGTTGTCATCTGTATTATAATAATATATTATATTATATTATAATAATATATGTAATATAATATAATATAATATGTTTTTAAAAAATATATAATATTTATTCTACAATTTTTCTTTAATTGTATATATTTTTGAGTTGGTCCAATAAATTTTAAGATGGGATAATGTATTTAATTTTCTTTACTTATTTTGGGGAAAACATCGAACTTCATCTTCATAAATTGATTTTAATATAAAATATATATTTAAGGTAGCTTTGATAAAATTGAAATAACCATGGGCAGCTTTGATAAAAGTGAAAATTTTTAAAAACTATTAAAAAACTGTCTACATGGCATTATTTTATCAATTTATTGATTTCTTCTTAGGAGGACACTTTTAAGTTGAAATTTCTAGATTCTTTAACAATTACCTGATCTCCATCCCTGAGGATAATACTGCTTTATAAGGAGGAGGGCATGTTAGGGTCCTACACTAAACCCCTTAAGTAGATCGACAGGTTGCTATGTATTGAGGCCATCTTTATTAAATAAGGCCAATGTAATAGATATAGTGTCAACGTTACAATTGTCAAAAGGCTTATTAGAAGGTTCTGCCTACTGGAAAGTTGCTTCACTATAAATTTCCTAGGAGGTTAGATAAATACTAGATAATGCATTAGAAGCGAGGTAATGGGATGTCTTGTGAAGCATATTGTAATTGGAGCTCTACTCATCTGGAGGTTCCCCCTCAAAGAGGAAAGTGAACATTGCTTTCATCAATAAAGGTATTTCTATTTGTGGTATTCTGGTTCTTCTACAATTGACTATTTCTATTATAATATATCATTTTTGGTCTGTATGTTAGTATAATCTATCATTTCTTCTTTTAATCTTCTCTTTTTCTAATAAACAACACCACAATATTGTTTATGTTATCATTACAAATACATTGGTACATCGTCCCAAAGTTGTAAACTTCAAATTGATAGGCAAGCAATTTGTGTGAACATAAATTGAAGGGAGGCAAAAATATCCAACCATCACAAATTTTGTGTTTGACAGGTAAGGGTGAGTGCCAAATTTCAACACTACTTACGTGTATAGTGCAATTCAATTTGCACAATTGAACATGAAGAATACCAAAGAATGGAACATGAAGGCAATGACTATAATCATTTTTTAAACCTTGTTAATTTATTTCAAGTTTGTGCAATAATACAAAGAGAAATTTGTCAACCAAATTTTATTGCGATACACTTAACTTGTTCATCAATTTCCACTTCCAATAATTTATGGAGTATGTTGACCTATCGTGGTGAATCCTTTCCTAGGTCCCATGAGGGTGGTTCTACTACTATATGGGTGTGAGTTTGACATGGGGTGAGGTTGCACTGAACTTGAGCTCCTAGTTGATTTTATGGCTTAGGATCATGAAGGAAACCTTGCCATAACTGTTATCACTGAAAAATCGTCCGCAAAATTGCACACAAATGGTTAAAGAAAAAATCAATGCTAGCAGCAGTTAGTCCACCTACAACACCAAAAAATCCATCTATAAGGAAAAAACTATACAATTGGGTCAAAAAATTAAAGTGTGTGAATTCACCAAAGGAAGCGAGCGCATAGTGCACAGCATGTGCAGGCCAACATAGCCCTCAGCGCGCACTATGCGCAAAATGCACGACTGTCTACGACAAAAGCCACACACTTCTATGAACGACGCATTTATGAATCTTGTTGGATCCTCAACCACTTCTAGTCCGACCCCCAACATGATTTGACACTCATATCTGAGCGAAATCTAGCTTGGAGGCTGGTCAAGGGATAGAGGGTGCCCTAAAAGGCCCCTTGTTCACACTATGAACCAATTACATTTTCCCATGTATGGATGCTATAAATAAGAGCCATGGGTGTGCTAAGAAAATAATATCTTCAAGGTATTGTTATGCTGCAATAATTCTTCTTTGAGAATCCTCTTTTCTCTTTGAATCCTTCAAGAACCATTGCAATAGGCCATTCCACTCACCTCTTGAGGGAATAAGCATTGTTTTTCTTCACCACTTTCCATTTCTTCCATTGTAAAGAGTGAAGAGCTCTCAATCAGGGAACTCAAGAGCCCTACCAAGGAGGAAGAGGGGACTCATAATTCCTTGCCTTTCTCTATGGTGTTTTGCATACTAATCTATTGATCTATTGGTAGAAATATGTTGGTCATTGTTTGATTTTCATGGTTCGAAGTTTCTCAATATTTCTAACATTTATTTATTAGTTGTTTTTAGTTGTATTTCTTTGTTTTCACATGTGTTTGGATTATCTAAACCACTCACAAACTTGTGTCTTGTTTAGTAGGCTCATCTAAACATGCAAGTGTTGTTGTTTCACTCACCCAAGTGACAAAACCAATAAAACGGATTGACGACCATACTGGGGATCAATATCAAATTCCTCCCTATTTGAGCCTTGAGAGCACTTCATTTTGATTGTTTTGACTTGCAAGTACCAAAACCAACCTAGCCCAACCTGCCAAAGTCAAAATTCAGAGTTGAGGAAGGAGTATTCCACTTGGAAATTTCTTCCTCGACGCGTGACAGGAAGTGCACGGATTTTTTGGCCCATAGACGTGCATTGTGCATGCCACATGATTCATTACTCTACGCATTGTGCACCCTCTACGTGCTTGTCAGAAATTCAACCCGCACATAAGTCCAATTTTTCAAAATTGTAAGGGTTTTTATGCATGGTTTGAGGGCCCCTAGCCTTCAGATTTTTATTTTCCTGCACTTTGTAAGGAAACTAAATTCCACTTAAAATCCTTTCCCATAAGAAAGGTTAGATAACATAGGAACTTAGGGGTAAAAATAATCACTATTCTCCTCTTTTTCTTTGTTGCCACATGGATGGCTCATTTGGCTTGTAAAATTTTAAGTTGAAGTTATTTCTTTTCATACACAATCACTTAAATTGGGACTAGAAACCAATTTTGACCCTCAAGTGTGATGTTCCCTCACACCCTAGAGAGATATTGGGAATCAAAAAGGTGGTTGAAAGGAAGTTTCATCTCCCTTAAAAAAATATTTAGGAGAGGACAAATCCCCCCTAAGGTTCCTCTTTAGTTTTGGAAATCATCTTAAAGTTTTGTAAGGGCCCATACATGCCCACATGTTGCAATCTTAAGATAGTTTCTAAATGCTTTCTTAGTTAGATCACAATCTAGGGAAGTTTAAAGATCAAAGTAACGGGCCCATACATGCCCACGTGTTTGCAATCTAGGATAGTTTTCAATAGATTTCATAGTGTAAACAACATTCTAGGGAGTTTAAAGGATTTGTAAAGGACCCACATGTCCACATTGCTAGTTCTTTAGGGATTTAAATATTCTGCAAGGTTGTACCAAAGACACATAGTAATCTAGGTAAAGAAGATTTGTAAGGACTACAGGAAGTCCACATGTTGCAATATCACACTTAACTTATTAAAATCTTTGCACACTTTTCACTTTCTTTCACACAAAGCCACTCCTCACACACATAATTTCTATTAGAATAGTGGAGGTCGAAGTAGGATTTTCTCAAAGGAATTCTGAAAGATCTACTACTTCTTTGGAAATTATCCACACCCATTTAAGTCAAACGAGATTGGTCCACATCCCCAATCTCTCAGCCCACCACATCTAAAATTTTCTAACAAACGCACTAAATTTTCCTCCACAGGGGGTTCCAAAAGAATTTTTTAGTCTAAGTAGGATCTTGGGGGGTAGGCATCCAAATAACCCTCCGTTATCAGGTTCTCACATTTTCAAACAATAAAAGTTGAGAAATAGGGAACTTTTAAATCCTCCAAGTCAAATGTTCCTACACCATAAGGCAGGGAGATACCTGTGAAGGGTCGAAGGTCGAAGTCCGGTTGTTTTGCACATCCCTCCTTGAGTCACCCAACTCTTGTGAGGGCATCCAACCCATTTCTAAGGACAAAAATATAAATGCCACACTTTGAATGAGGTACTTAGTGACCAAACTTAGGATATCTACACAGGTGGCGGTTGTGGGCTGCAATCACACCTTGGTTGGATTTTGTGTGGCTATTGGGAAATATCGCCATCTCTTTCGAGATATGCACCTTCTAACCCTCATTATAACTGACTACTTCAACCTTCACTAGTTCCTCTTCTAGTGGCTTCAGACCCCACTGTTGAGTGCTCTTGGAAGGTTCAATGCTCAATCTAGAGGAAGGACGATAGGTCTTTTAAGACACGAGCTCTTATTTTCTTGTTGTTGTTCCCCCACATAGACCAAATCCACCTATCCACATGCTTGTTTATTTTATAAATGATTTATGTATGATGTTCATTTGATTACATGCCATTGTGAGTTATAATATGTTGTGAAGGTCCAAATTGTAAAATCACTTGTTCATTTATTTCTCTTGTCACCATTTGCACACATTCACTTTGCTAGTCAGAAACCATAGGGGAACCACATAATCCATGTCATTCCAGACACTTGCAAAATATCCCTCCTATTCGAGGAGGAGTCCCTAGTATTTCCAACTCACCAACTCAACCATCTCACACCCCTGTGAGTGACACTGTTTTGGGATCCACTTTACTTGGTTCCACTTTGCTTGGGTCAAGCACCCAAGGTCATCCATCTATTGGTTCTCCTTCACAAGGAGGCGAGACTCAAACTTATTCTCAAGGAAGAAGTACACGCCCACTAAATCCCTCTCAAGGGATAGGTCCATTACCTACACACATGATGGTTGGAGCTAATCCTCCACCAAATATCCCTATGCAATACTTGGCATCCCTCCACATTCTTGATTTAACCAAACTCGCAAATGATCCCATTTTTCATGATGCTACTTAGCCCAATATGCATACCAAGTTAATTTTAGACATTCCAAAGTTTGAAGGAAAACCCGAGGAAGATCTTGCCAACCATGTTATGACCTTCCACTTATGGTGCTCTTCAAACCACATCATGGATGATTCCACCCACTTCAGGTTATTCCAAAGGACTCTCACTGGTTTATCAACCAAACAGTATGTGTACGAACAATCAGGGTCCCATGCGACCTTTGAATCATTGGCCAAGGCATTTTTGTCCTTTTTCCAACTACCAGTTCATCATGACATTGGTTTAGAACTTCTATCCGATTTCAAACAAACCACTGTTATCCATATCGCAAACCACATCCATGAATGGTGTCGGTGGCGTAGTTTGTGTAAAGAAGAAACCAACAAAGAACAACGTCTTGATTGGTTTCTTAAATCACTCGTCTCTGTGATTGCCAAATATGTAGAATTTACTTTTACTCAATCAGAAGAGGAGGTCATCAACAAGGCCCAACAATTTGACCTCATATATTCTCAATCAGGTTACTTGTACACAGTATTTCCTGATGCACCTAGACCCCTACCATTTTTCCAGAATAAACCTGGGGCTTCTCACGCTACGAATGGGTTCTATGACATACCGCAACCCTTAAAGCCACCCATCACCTCCTTATGGGAAAAAACAATATCCACACCCATATGGAGGGACATCTTATTACCCTCCTCCCCCTCACCAACAATCATATCATGTTGTTCCATCTCAACCGTTGGGGGAACCCCCACTGATACCCATGATGCATCCGGTCTCTCAACCAAGTACAAGTTTACCCCCAACCCCTTCATATAACCCCAACAGTGGTGGAAGTACCTCAACTTCCTACACTAGCTATGGATCATCTCCACAAAACAATCCATATTTTCCATTTCCTAGTCCCCCCCAACAAGTTTCTCCTCAACCAAGATAACCGCATGTCGGTGTTAATTTTGTTCAACCCTCTCCCATTCAACAAGTTCATACTTTTGAACAATTGAATATGAAAAATCTGACTCACCCACCGAATAATGCCAAGAAGAAAGGAAAAAACCGAAACAACAATAACCCAGGTCCAGGAGGAAATAATCCCCAACTAAATCAACCCGCTGGGGGAAACCATAATCAAGGAAACCAAAACTCCCAAGGGGGAAACAATAACAATCAATCATGAAAAGGAAGGAACAATAACCTTAGAACAAACTTCCCTTGCGCTCTATGTGGCAAGTATGAACATTATACTGACCACTTCCCCCAAATTGACTATTTCAAATAGATGAAAGCATCCATGAACAATCAATACCCTCCAACACTGCCTGCCCCCCAGTAGGCCCCACAACATTATTTTTAACCACCACCTCCGACAGTATTGCAAAACCCAATTCCGCATTAAGGTGTGATGAATACCCAACAAGAGGTCATCGATGCCCCACCACTAATGGGGCAATTTTAAAATCCAGGTCCCAATCAACCCGAAAATCTGACTGATCACAACCTCCTCCTTACCAACGAAGAAGAGATTCTTCTGCAAACTCACGGTTGCCAATATGGAGCCCCTCCCAACTCCACCCCAACCACATCAGGGACAACTCCCGATACAGTCGGACAACCATTGATGATTCCACACCCTAACACTTAACCCAATCCTCGTATACCCTGCATACCTCTACGACGGAATGTACACAACCCTCATGCTAGGGAATCCCTTAACTACAATCTGATTGACGACTTAGCACAGTCTCTTGCAACCATGCATTTATTGGAGGTCCTCCAAACCTATTCCTCTCAGCGAAAATCCTTGCTTTCCACCTTGGGTTCAGTCGACCCAACTGATACTCAATTCATCACGTTTGATCTAGATAATGGGGAACCATGCCTCCCCACCCTGGTATCTTTTCAGATACCAGTTAAGATTCGGAACATCATGGTTCATCGATGTATAATTGATGAAGGTGCATACACATGCATCATGTCCAAAGTTGTATGGAAAAAAATCGACTCACCTAAGTTAGTACCATCTGCCATCACTCTTAGAGCTTATGATGGTCGACCATCATCTCCTGAAGGTCTCTTCCAAAATGTCCCCATAGAGCTTGGGGGAAAAACCATCCTAATTGACATTGAGGTTATCGATGCCCCACTTGATTATAACATCGTGTTTGGGCGTAGTTACATGTATTCTATTAAGTTTGTCGCATCTTTTGTGTTTCGTACGATGATGTTCCCCCATAATGGGAAAATCATCACCATCGACCAATTTACACATTATGAGCTTAATCATTCCGCCAACATTGATAATATCCTCCCCCTTTTCTGCACTAGCTCAGATGTGTTTTCGGTCATCGACATGGGTCTGGGAATATTCAAGGACCCACACTTGTTAGGAACTTACCATGGAGCACCACCTCTCCTATATCCTTCCATTTCAGTGCAAGTGTGTGTAGTTTCCTCTAACATAATTGATATCAGAGACACTACTCCTACAACGAAGGCCCCTCCCCACACCGAAGTTCCACCAGTTGAAGAACTACTACCTCAGGAATTCCCTGAAATTACCACTGAACCACTTGTCCCAGATCCCCCCTCCCCTCTAGGGGAAAATCTCAGCTTGGGAGATAGTCCCCCAAGCCATTACCGAAATCCCCTTCTTCTACCACCTACCTAGAGTCCAAGAATTATAGGTAGTTTCTACTCTCACCCTTCCCAACATGGTGCTTTCCATCCCTTTATGGTATCTTCATCCACCTACCATGGTTCCTACACCATCTCTCCCTCCTCAGGAAGAGGGAGTATCGATGCAAATTCCAGTACAGGCTCCTGCCACACCACCGACACCCCCAACTGTGGGAAACACCACCACTAAGGGAAGACAAAGAAAGAATGAGTCCACAACTCCGATCCCTCCTCGAGATAAGCCTCCTTGCGCCTTATGTGAAAGAGAAGGACACCCCACTAACATATTTCCTACTCTTCTTGGATTGCGCAATCTTATCCAACTCCCTTGAGCAACCCCATTGCTTACCACTCCACCTAGTACTTCATCCACTACTACAGAGTCCTCAACTGCATGCAAGAAATGGTTATGAACCAATTTCGTTTGTTCCATATGCTTAGAATATGGCCATTACACCCATCATTGCCCAGATCTATCTCAATTCCGCCAAACATTAGCCATCATACGCTAAACATCCTTTCCTGAGCCCCCTCAAGCTCTCCCTACTACTGCTCACATCACTGACATCCATTATGTTTCTTCATTAATCTCCATGAGAATGAGGTACCATCCACAATATCGTGACATTCAATTCATGTCAAGTGAACCGTCACACCTTGTACACGATACCCCTTCGACATCCTCACTCCTTGAGGACAATAACACTCACCCATCAATGGTTCCCCCTACCATCGTACAAGCTCCCCTATCTTCTCACATTTTCCACTGCGATGAAGATATCTTGGAGGAACTGACCACCCCCAATTTCCCATGGAATGTGCTTCATCATCGAGTGCTTTCTCTCTCACAAGAGGCCTTTCACCCTCCTACCCAATCCTCTTTGTACGCAATCGAAACCAAGGATTTCATTGACCGGTTCAACAACACTATCCTTGTCCCCGATGCTTTTGAAGAAGGAAACATGGCCAACATATCCCCCACAGTCAAAATTGATATTTCCATCAAACCAGGCATCATAGAAGAGATCACCATCGACGCCGCATGCTCCCCGGAAGAGATCATTGCTTACAAATCCCTCTTTCAGGAATACCGGGACATTTTTTCCTAGTCATATACGAATATTCCTGGCCTCGATCCTTCTATAGTCGAACATTGAATCGATACCTGGCCAGATGTATCCCATGTTTGTCAAAAGAAACACCCCCTCTACTCATCCAAAGTTGCGTCTTTCAAAGCTGAAATTGACAAGTTACGCGCCACCAGATTCATTTACCCCATTGCATACACTTTGTGGGTCTCTAACCCCATCCCTGTGAACAAAAAACAAGGAACTACTCGCGTCTGCATATGTTTTCACAATATCAACCATGCTTGTCCCAAAGTCAACTTCCCAACCCCTTTCATAGACCGAATCATCGATGATTGTGATGGCCATGAGGCACTTTCCTTTATAGATATGTTCTCCGGCTATAACCAGATTCAAATCCATCCAACAGATCAATACAAAACTGCTTTTACTACCTACTGGGGTATCTTTTCTTATCGTGTCATTCCTTTTGGACTCAAGAACGCAAGTGCTATGTTTCAATGAGACATGACCTATGTTTTCCATGATATTTCTTGCATCATCCTTTCTTATTTGGATGACCTCACTGCTCATTCCAAAAATTGGACTCAGCATTTAAACGACTCACTCATCGTTTTCCAACAATGTTGCCAGTACAATATCGGCTTGAATCCCCTCAAGTGCGCCTTTTGTGTCATGGTCGTACGCTTCCTTGGGTTCATTATCTTCCAACACGAAATCATAATGGACCCCCTCAAGATCCAAGCTATCACACAAATTCCCCCACCTAGGAATTTACGCCAAGTACAAATCCTACAAGGAAAAGCTGACTTTTTATGCAACTTTGTCCCAGACTACTCCACTTGCGTGCATGGTTTCCTCTACCTATTGCGACATGATATCCCATTTCGATGGGGCGATCATGCTCAAAAAACTTTTGATGACTTAAAAGATGCCTTATCCAATGCTCCTTTGATTAGTTCCCCAGACTATGATTGTGATTACATCCTCTACTTATCATCTTCGGTTGTCTCAGTTGCAGGAGTCCTCATCCAATTAGGGGATGATGGGAGTGAACATGTGATTTACTACATTAGGTCCACCCTTGAAATACAATCATGATGAGAAACTCTCCTTAGTATTTGTCCTCACAGTCCAAAAACTGTGACACTATATTCTGCTTTGAACCACCAAGGTCGTCGCAGATTCCAATGCCATGCAATACTTTCTTAGTCGACAAAAGATTAATGGTAAATTTTCCTGATGGATCATTATCCTCCAGGAATATGATCTAGAGTTCTCTACTCCCAAAATCAAGAAATCTCTTGTCCTAGCCAAACTCATTATGACTTTTCCCTCAGACGCCAAAGCTTCCCCCATCAACAAGGACTTCCCCGATGGACACCTCTTCCTCATCCCCTCCGATGACCCCTGGTACGACGACCTCCTAATCTACCTTCGTACATATAATTTTGGGTCTCACATCTCTCCAGATGATCATTGACGCATTCATCATTAGGCCCCCCGATATATCCTCATCAGAGACATTCTCTATCGAAGCGGGGTCGACACCATACTTCGACGATGTCTTACCATTGACGAAGATGAAAAAGTATTGAATGATTGCCACAATGGCGCTTGCGGTGGCCACCTCTCGGGTATGTACACCACCCAAAAAATCATTCGAGCAGGGTACTTCTGGCCCACTTTGTTCCATGACTGCATCCATGCTATGAAGCGATGTGACAAATGCCATATTTATGCACACAAAGCACGAGCTCCACCATCTATTCTACATCCAGTCATCACAACAGCCCCCTTCTGTAAATGGGGCATATAATTCATGACTTGTCATCCCCCATCCAATAATGGAAACAAGTACATTTTCATAGATGTATATTACTTTACCAAATGGTTCGAAGCCATGCCCACTTTCAACAACACTGCTGACACAACAATGTTTTTTGTCTTCAACCATGTCATTACCTAGTTCAAAGTCCCACAATAGTTAGTGTCCGACCATGGTAAACATTTTGAGAACAAGATCTTTGCAGAACTCTCCTCAAAATTAGGCTTCTCCCATGAATTCTCCTCCCCATACTACCCTCAATCCAATGGACAGGTTGAGGTTGTCAATAAAGTCCTCAAAACCATGCTACAACGTATCGTCAACAAACATAAGACCAACTAGCATCATATTTTGTTTTCTACGTTATGGGCTTATCGCACGACAATCAAAACTGCCACCGATTTTACACCATTCCACCTCATCCATGGGATCAAAGCCACCCTTCCTATCGAGAGTGAAATCCCCACGTTACGCAATGCCATCGAGCTATTACCTGACACTGCTCCAATGGGGCAGTGCCTGCTGACCTTAGAATCGCTTTATGAAGATTGTCGATCTTCATTACAACACAATGAGGTAGCTAAAAAATGGTCCAAAGCCACCTTCGACCACCATGTCAACCTTCACTCATTCAATGAAAGGTGATATCGTGTTAGCCTATGATATCGCCGATGATAGTCTCGACCATTTGAAATTTGATTCATTATGGCATGGACCTTTCATTGTCCAACACTGCCTCACTAAAGGCACCTATATATTAGCCTCTCTAGAAGGCTATCCTCTCAAATTACTTGTCAACGATTTGTACTTAAAGAAGTTTTACCCTTGAGCATAGCCCTCCTACCTTAGGTTTTTCTTTGTACACATTTCTAGAGTTTTTAGTCTTCTTTGATACCACCATTTCTGATGTCTGATCTATCACCTGTGTTATTGACAGATGCATCATCCCTCATTCTACCACATCGGTTACGCTGATGGTGCCAGCTGCTGGACCCAAAATCTCGCTTCGGTCATTTGGGCCATCTATACTCCTTCACATGTCCTGCTCCACTCCAGTGGAATATGTTTGGGCTCGACCACCAACAACCAAGCCGAATACGACATCATCATTGGTCTCCTCGCCGAGGCCAATCACCTCCACATTCGTCACCTTGGCACTCTTTTAGATTCCCAGCTTGTCGTCCTGCAACTCAACAACATATATCGTGTTCATGATTCTTGCCTCTTTCGCAAATACCTGCAAGTTAGAATCCTATATTGCAACTTTGATTCCATCACATTTAGACATATTCCAAGAACACTTAATCAAGTAGTAGATCACATGGATAACGTAGTATTAGATTGGCATTTATCACATTAAACAACATTTTATACATAGCATCATACATTTGTCACAACACATAGAAAAGACATCATACATTAAAACATAACACATAGAGACATGAAATATCCAATATGTATATATATATATATATATCATCAAAAGGTCATCAGTGTTTATAAAAATACATATACAATCGCCCATAGGATCCTGTGTCCCCTAACCCCTGAGTACAAAAAATGGGTATCTCATACCCTATACAAAAAATTGGGCTCATAAACCCATATACATATAAAAATCGGCACTCACGGTGCCCCCAGAGATCCCTCCCCAAGTCCTCTATTATTTGGAGGCTCCCCACCAGCTGGGGGCCCTCCAGGTCCAGGAGGCAGCCGACCAGTCATCGTTGCCCCTGCCACTTTTTCTCGATGGATCAGGGTCTTCCACTCTCCTAGTACTCCCATGCACTGCTCCATGACCTCCTCGTCCTGGATGTGGGCCCACATTCCCTTAGGCACACCCTCAATAACCCACTCAAAGCGTCACCCCAACATCTCCCTGTGACTCTCTCGTTGGTCCAACACCAACGTCATCTCACCACCGCCTATGTCCAATCCTTGACTCTACTGACACCTGTCGAATCGGCCCTCGGAGAGCCGGTTCCCCGATGACCTCATCCTCTCGTCCTCGAGAACCAACATATGAAAAACAACACCAAAGATAGTGTCAACATCCATATATATATATAATCAATGTTATCTATCAAAATCACAAAACATAAGCAAATACAACACAAACATCGATGATCCTAGTCCTCCCAAGGAGGCAACACCATGTCTGGGTCATGATGATAGTCCATACCCATGTATGGATACCTCAAAATAACATGTGGCATCTTTCACCACACTCGAGCCACCGTAGTTGTGGTAATGGCCACCCTCCCCACCTCCATGTCGGTCCAACACGTGGGCCCACCACATCAGTCATGGATTTCATCACCTCGTGGGTTCTAGTAGGATCCTCGGGCACAACAAAGGCACCCTCTCTAAAAACCATGCCACCAGAATGGACCCAAAAGAAAATTCACTGGAGTCGGCTCGCCGACACCGATTCAACTGTCCCATCATCTTGGTGTGCATAAGCACACCCCATGCAAACAGGTCCCCATCTAGGACCTGCTCTACTACCCTCAGTTGACCACTAGTGATCTGTTGAGTACCCAAGGATCCATAGATCCTCACCACCATCACTGCAATACACTCAATAAGGAGGTCATCAATGGTCTCGATGCGAATGACTGAACCTGACATAGGGTTCGACCCAGTACAATGACGATCCACTATGGTCTCCACCCGATCATCTCCAAGTAGATGGGGCCCAATAAGCAGGGCCATACCACAGAATGGGATCCCCCTCAATAAATACACATCCTCTGTGGAAGAGAATGTGAGCTACTCCCCTCTAACAATTAAGCATTGCAGATCGGTGCTCCACATCCCGATCAGATATTGTAGCAGAAACTCCTATGATCGTATCAAGGGACAATTGAATAACTTGAGCAACCTGCAAGATGTCAATTGTCTCCGCACACCTGTATGTGCTCTCATCGCCTCCTGTAACCCGTCCCAGTCATGCTCTCTCCAATGGACCGACATGGTGTTGTATACTCTGTTGATCACCTGCATCCACACATCAACATTTGATCAGCCTCAACATCCAACAAAAAGAATAAAAATATCAAAAATAAAAAACCCTTAGCCTTTCCCATAGTGCACGACTTTTACCCAGATAGATGCACACTTTTTATTTGCACCAGCACAATCATGCACATCTGTCTGAGAAACAGGCGCGCATGAGTGCACATATATCATTCAGACATGCGCGCATCTCTTGCACGCTTGTTTACCCAAACCTCACACCCACATGCGTGGTTGTGTCAAGCACAACCGCACATTATGCACGGGAAATGAAGTAATACCCACACACATATGCATGGGTATTCCTCCTTTTCTTGCGCGTTGGTGGGCCTCTACCCTAAAAACCCCCTGTACAACCCTCCATACAACCCCTACCTACAAACTAGGAAATTCACAAAGTGCAGGATGTTAGGACCACTAATCTATCTCTCGACACTCTCGGATCAATACCCCACACTCCCGCAATGTCAAAAAATCCTCACAGCTATATCGTTAGCTCAACAATAGTGACATGTACAAGTGAGGTGGCATTGTGGGCCCACCATCCATATATAGCCCCTTTTTCCCAACTTCCACACTTTGTTATAGGAGCCCTAAGCCTCAGTTTTCCGATCATTTCTCAGCCACAGGATCCTAGTCCCGCCATATACACATTCACATTCCCTGGTTCACCATCTACACAGGGCCTAGGGAGAGCATTTTTCTCACGTCACATTCAGGTACACATGCTCACTTTCAGTTTTATTAAATAGTTGTTATATGTTCTTTATCATCAGATATTGTTCGCGTCGGGTATTTGGTTTTCATGTGTGCAGGTACTTGTTCATAAAAACGTCGCAACCCCTTCAGGTATATGTTTGAAACTGGCGTGTAATTATTCCCTCTATAAATCAATTTCATAACCTAGTCAAACCCTCTATCATTTACCTTTAGGGTTCCTACATTCGGCTCTTCAGTATCTTCACCTCTACCACATTTTGGTATTTTCATCCGATAACACTCTCACCCACATGAGTTTTCCCATTCATAGTTCCCCCCAGAAACTTGACACTCATGTTGATTTCACCTCCTAGGGATGGGAGTCCCGATATCCTTTTGCATTTCTGAGAATGAACCCCATACTTCTTCTCATCATATCGCTAACATTCCCAATGGACTCCCAGATCATATCATCTCGGTTCTATTGATTTCACCTTTGTAGTTTCATTAGCCATCCATCTCATCCATCATCATTTTTCCCTTCTGTAGATTTTCCTCCATCCATTTACCTAATACAGAAACCCACCCATGGGGCCCCCACCCTCCACCAGTTCTCTTTCAAAAACTTGTGCCCTTACAATCCAAGCCATGTTTCACTGGGGCACCCGTTTCTGTATCTGTATACTCAACCCCAATTATTCTTTATTTCTTTAGTAATTGTAAAAAGCCTTTTTTTTCAACATATAGATAGCCTTTTCTTCGTCATCATTGATAGCCTTATTTTTCCTGGCAAAGCAACCCATGTCGCCCTTGGTTGGGGCATCCACCCTTTTTTTCATTCCAACATCGTTCAAGGACCCTGAGTATCCCAACTCCATATACCCATGATCTCTGAGTTTTTCCACTTTGTTAGCCTCTAACCCAATTTAACCCTGTATCTAGTTGTCCCCCTCACACTAGATCTAGTTTTTCGGTTGCTGTCGGTCATCCTTATAAAATTCCCCAACCAAGGGAAGTCTTGAGTCCCACAACATCTTGACTTCGTTCATGTTACCCGTCAGTACCTGATATCACCTCTTACTCTGTGGATTTCAAGAATCCCTTCACTTCTTGGCGTCGCGCCTCCCTTTCTGTTGACATCAACACAATTTCCATAAAGGTGACAATATCTTGACTCTCATTACCTTTTCAATGAGGAGTCTCAGACGACACAGAGATAATCATCATTACTTTCTGATTCCATTGACCCCCATAACATTCGACTTCATCAAACTCTCATGTTATGGTGGGTCTTACTATGCGACTATTGCAGTTGTTTCATACCAGTCAGAGACCTCTAAATTTTTTAGGCCATCAATGCCTACGAGTCATCAAAAATTATTACAGTCGTCCTTGAATCACTTCAGATCCCATTCACCATTCAGAATTGTCATCTTCCGTTATCAACCGCCCTTGAGGGCACTGTAGTTTCATGACACGAGCATGGGGCATGCCCGCCTCGTTTGTACACAGATTTATTTTTTCCTAGAGAATGGTTTGGCTCCCATAGTTTTCCCTCTCCCTCCGGTGGATCACTCTTGCAGTTCCTCTCTTCACTCTTCATTACAATGGCACTCTTAGTAAAATAAACATTGATGTATTTCGGTTATATGTATGCTCCTAACCTCACACATCAGGGGGCATCTATTATCACTGAAAAATCATCCGCAACATTGCACACAAATGGTTAAAGAAAACATCAATTCCAACAACCATTATTCCACATACAACACCAAAAAATCCATCAATAAGGCAAAAACTATACAATTGGTTCAAAAAATTAAAGTGCGCAAATTCACCAAAGGAAGCACGTAACATGCGCGGGCCAACATAACCCTCAACGTGCATTATGCGTAAAATGTGTGACCTGTCTACAACAAAAGCCACACACTTTTATGAATGACCCATTTATGGATATTGGCATCCCCTCAACCACTTCTAGTCTGACCCCCAACACGATTTGACACTCATATCTAAGCGAAATCTAGCTTGGAGGCTCGTCAAGGGCTAGAGGGTGCCCTAAACGACCCCATGTTCACACTATGAACCAATTACATTTTTCCATGTATGGATGCTATAAATAAGAGCCATGGGTGTGCTAATAAAATAAGATGTTCAAGGTTGTTATGTTGCAAGAATTCTCCTTCGAGAATCCTCTTTTCTCTTTGAAGCCTTCAAGCACCATTGCAATAGGCCATTCCACTCACCTCTTGAGGGAATAGGCATTTTTTCTTCACCATTTTCCATTTCTTCCATTGTAAAGAGTGAAGATATTTCAATTAGGGAACTCAAGAGAACTCCCAAGGAGGAAGAGGAGACTCATAAGTCGCTTCCTTTCTCTACGATGTTTTTCCTACTAATCTATTGATCCATTGGTAGCAATATGTTGGCCATTGTTTGATTTTCATGGTTCTAAGTTTCTCAAGCTTTCTAACATTTATTTCTTAGTTGTTTTTAGTTGTATTTCTTTTTTTTCACATGCATTTGGCTTATCTAACCCACCCACAAACTTTTGTCTTGTTTAGCAGGCTCATTTAAACATGCAAATGTTGTTGTTTTGCTCACCCAAGTGACAAAACCAACAAAACAATAACCATTGGTTATCTTCCAATGAAGATGACTAATGCCACTGTAGGGATGATATCTTTGTTCAACTATCAATGTAGCCACCTTATTTTCATGTTTTTAGGACTTCGAACTGAATAAGTTTTTAGAAATCATCAAGATTGGATGGACCCATAAGTAAAATTTGAAGATAGGAGGATTACACTAGTCTAATATTGTCTGGTTGAATGAATTTTATCATGTATTTGGGAATTTTATCCACACCTATCTCTCCTTGTTATTATACACACTTATCCCTCTTCATGAAAAACAAAGAGAGCTAGGAAAGTTTCTATGCAATATTTTCGATCATAAAAAAAAAATGTTAAATCAAATTAATTAATTATCAAATTTCTTAAGGCTTGCTAAATCAAAGTTGGTCTCATTGGACAATCATCATCATAACCATATTTATAGGAAGAGAGAGAGATGATTTCTCTTTAAGTAGTGGCCCTACCCTCCCTTAGGAATTTCTCCACTAGTGAGTTGGGTGTGTAACATAGTACCCACATATACGGTACATTAAATTAAACATTAATAGTAATCTAAATTGCCAACTAGTCCATATTATGTTTAATGATTATTGACAACCTACACCATTTTTTTCCAATGGAAGAAATTCTGGGAAACCGTTTGAGTACTTCCCCACATTTCGTGGATGGTAAACAGGGTAAACCGTTGGCCTTAATTAATATGCCTAACCCGATGGGGACATCGAGTGAGGCCCAACAATATCAACAATTTAGTTGTCCAGTAACTTGACCTCGAGACCTCTTGCATTATAACCATAACACACATCCACACTAACCCATCAGGCTTTTGGCAGCCTACACCTACCACCAAAATAAAATCTAATATTTGTGATGGGATGCATTTTTATTTATTTAAAAATCATTTAGAATAAGACATTATATAGTCTTTTCTTTCACTCTTATCCAATTATATATGCGATAAAACAATTATTTGTTTTAATATAGAATTTAATAAGTTTATTTATTTGATAATCACATTAAAAATTTCAATAATCAGAAATATAATTTTGTTCAAATATGAACTAACAAAAAATCAACACAATATCAAATGCAAGATACCCATGCCTTCAACAAGAATAATAAAGACTACATTTTAACTAAATCTAGTGTACTCTAGAATCTCTGATGGGAGCAAAAGAAACTAATTATATGACACTGAGGCATGATACTTACTTCAACAATGCTTCTCAATTATTGATATTATCAATCCGAAATATTGATGGGTGTCATACTCAAATTCTCTAACACCACTTTTAACTGCCCCCGATACAAGGTTTAGCCACCTTCATTTAAAAATAGAACTTAAGACACCATAGGGATTTAACTAATATTACAACCCATATTTAAATTGAGATCAATCCCGACGGAAGGAAATTAAGCAAACCACATGATCATAATCAATCCAACACATATCCTAAATGTGCACCCTAAGTTTAATCCATATCAATATATTAGTAATCCAATCATAACCATGAGCAATCTAAGAATATCAAAGACCACCAAATCCAACCATCAATTATGCATGATTATTGATTAACTAAAAAATAAAATAACATTCTATCGAGTTAGTTATCTATCAATGTAACCGAGATTTGTGTAGATGTTGTAGTGTGGTTACCTATGAGTTGGAGTGTTTCGAAAATTCCTATGACTTATAGGCACACACAATTTGTGAGTTCCCTAATCGGATTGATACAATGGTATACTAGAATAATACCATTATACAAGATACAAACCTATAGGGTTACACAACTCCTTTATGTCCTACAAAATAACCATTTTCTCTAACTCAAGATCACTAACCTTGCCAACCAACCCCCTAGTAATTAGTCGTTAACCCCCAAAGTTGTTAACCAAACTCTATAAATAGGCTAAGGGTGACCTCGATTTACTACTAGTTTTAATTTTTGACCCTTCAATTTCCCACACATATCATTCCAATACCTTACGAAATTTCAAATCAAATGTAAGAGAGAGGATGGAACAAAGATACAATTGTCCCTCACTCGCTACTCAAAATGAAAAATTATCAACATTGGGCATAACCATTTTAGAGATGACCAAGACAATCGAACCTAGAAATGATGGATGTGAACTTGTTGTTGTGGAGATTGAGTTCTTTTAAATTGGTTGGTGGTCAAATACTAATGATTGAGACGAGCCTCAACCCATTGTTCGATTCCTACATCATATTGTTGCATGATTTATGTGTTTATTCTTGAGATGAGGGGCTTATGACCTTGATTTTCACTTCATGGACTTATGCTTATATTTTTATTAAATATTGATTATTGTATTATGCCATTGTGGGTATTTTGATGGGATTGGTTGGTGTTCAACTACCAATGATTGAGACAAGACTCAACCCATTGTTTGGTTCCTATATCACATTGTTGCATGATTTAAGTGTTTATTCTTGAGATCAAGGGCTTATGACTTTGATTTTCACTTAATGGACTTATGATTATATTTCGATTATCATATTATGCCATTATGATTAAAATATTTAAGGAAGACTTCAATATCAGAAAAAAATACACTCAATATCATTTATACAACCCTCTAAATCACATACAAGTAGAGGATACATCCATATCTTCTCACAAGAAAAAAAAGAGAATAGTTGTGATCATCTCAAAGAACTTTAAATGAGTTATTCATTCATAACTTGAAAGAATTGGATAGGAATACTTCAAAATTTTCATCCTCATATATCCCAATATCTGAGAAATCATTAAATTAAAACCCCAAATTAGTTCTCTCTGGCATTTTATTCATAAAAGATATTCAACAACACACAAAATCTTTGCAAACCAATTGACTAGTGACTCAGAAACAAAGCTTTTCAAACAAGGACTAAATTCCCATGAATCCAATAGACAATTTTGGCTTACATCCGATAGTCAAATATATAGTTATAAATACTCCATGATCATTTAAGAAAATTCTTGGAATAATACAGAAGAAACACTGCTCAGTTCAGAAATATGAACAAAAAGCCTTGAGAAGTTGGTGTAGAAGAAGAATAAGAATGGAGAAGATGGATATCTTTGTTTGTTGATCATAATCTTGGCTTCATTTTGATGGTTGGACCCTTTTTCTCTAATATTTTTCTCTAATAATGCAACCTTCTCTCTCTAACCCCTTGATGAAGCCCTTTCTTGCTTTTTTAAAAACCTACTCTTCTAACTTCTTGAGTAGTTAGGGATTTCTCTTTATTGGAATAACTACTTTAATTAATGCATCAATAAAGTCACATTAATGAATTTGTATCATTTACATTCGCGTCTTGACGCGAACACTTTTTGTCTTTAATAAAAGTTTTTAAATAAACTTTTATTTTGAAAATTTAACTGGCTTCCTTTTTATAGAGAGTACTGTATTTTAATTTTATGGAAAATATATTTACTTGTTCATCCATGGAAGCCAATTTATATGTAATATTTATCATCTCATATTTCCAATGAGTCTTGTTGAGCGATATTTCGATTTCTGTATCTCAAGATATGAGCTCGTGAAGTCAAGGTACCAAACATATTTATCAGTAAAGCATAAAAATATAGTTGGCTTTTATTTCAATTTATGAGAAAATTATGGCCAATTTCAGCCCTTGATACCCAATCCATCATATTCCTTGTAAAATTCTATTTCCAACGGGGTATTGTTTTCCTAAATTTGTCGCCCAAATCTCAAGATATGGCCTTCGGAACATCAAGACTCAACAGTCGTTAATAAGTTTTCATGGGTCAATCCTGGCCTTTGATCTTAATTTCCCCTTCTCCATTAAAATTTGGACTTGTCTAAAATACATATCCCACATGCATGGAGATATTGGAGAGTATAATGTATTTATTGAAATTATTATCATTCTTTTCATGTGAAACATGAAGAGACTATAGAAACTAAGATATTCTACCCCTTAGAAAATTAGTGAAATAATTAAATATTTTGGCTTCCCAATCATCATCCACCAAGATCCATGATGCAGGATCATCGTCAGCAAAGCACACGTGGAGAGACAACTCATCTCCATAACCCGCCTTTTGAATTATTTTGGAATCTTAAATGTTGGCGTTTCCTGTCAATTGTTTTTGAACGAATACTTTTGAGAAGATCAAAACAGCTTGGAAGCCAACACGATCAGCGAGATCTGGGAGTTTCACTCTCAAACTTTAATTTAATGGAACTTAAGGGGTAGTTAGTTTTTTTTTGGAATCTTCTCTTCTTCGAGACAACGAGTAGTTGGGGGGAACCCTAGGAGCCCTCTGGGATAAATAGAGGTATTGTATGCTCAAATGAGGCTGCGGAAAATTAGTAGGAGATTGTTGTGATTTAGTTGTTGCTAAATTTTAGTTGTTTTTTTATAATATTTGTAGCCATTTACATTTGAATGAATATAACAGAGGAAAATTGATCAAATTCACGGTGTTTCTATTGTTTATAGTTCCCTGTTATTTTATGTTTTCATGAATGAATGAGTTATGTTATTGAGTATATGAAATTGTGAAGTGTTTGGATAAGTTTCAATTATTTTTCTTTGTTGAGCTCATGCAAGGTGTGCATACAGTCCATAATGAGTGCGTTGAAAGAGTCTATTTTGACTCAGAAGCTCACAAGAGATAACGTGAAACTTCCATTTTCAAGGAGTGCAAAGAGACTGCTGCAAGGTGTGCACAGTCACACGCAAGAAGCTAAGTATTGCGTAAGAATCTGTTGCAAGGCATGCACAGATCCAAACGTTTGACTAAGTGTCGAAGAAACCTTTTAAGGAGTTCAAACCTTGAAGAAAGGACAAGTACAAAGGAGTTAGCAGGATAAATCCTTCAGGAAGGAGGAGCTTTTAATGTTTTACAAGATAAACGATCAAGATCTATCCAGAAGAAGTGGAATCATTCTAGACAGTTAGATCTGGGAGAAGTTGCACAGTGGTTAGCCGTGGGTCCCTTTAGAAATTCGTGAACCGGAGGATTTGGAGTGTAGAAGGGTGAAAAACATCGAAGTCCGGAGCCACAAAGAGATCCTAGTCATTGGCAGGAAGGCTGAGACGTGGCAGTGGATAAGTGAGTTTGGGAAAGAACATCTTCGGAGAATTTGCGCCAAGAAAATAGTGATATTCACGAAATCACGAAGTGAGAAGTAGATCTGAGCCATTGTTTGTGTCGAGGATATGTGGAAAATATCCATGAGTTTTAGAGGAAGATCCCTTTGGAAGGAACCAGGGATAAAACATCCGAAAACACCCGAACGTCGAGGTCCCGAACTGGACTTGTGAATTGATTTGGGTGGACACATGGTGCTTGATCGGAGGTTGCGGGTATGGAATACTTTAGGGATAAGGAGGGTTGAGGCATTCTAAATCCCCAAAGGCTAGAGAATGAACGGATAACAATCGTTGGCTGAGGTAGGAACGAGGACCGTAGATCTGTTCGGGAGAGTTCATGGTTCGACGATTCCGAGAAAAGTGTTGTGGTTGTTGCTAAATCAATCGAGATCCAAAGTTCGAAGCACCCGGGAGGTTAAGCCCCGGGTCATAGCCTGAGGTCACTTGGGGAGAGGGGCTAGCAAAATGGAGCTAATGCCCGAAATTTCAAAGATTAAGGAGTGTTGAAGAAATGGTCTGCAGGTTCCATATGACCTACACCTAAGGTGATAAAGGGCCTATGTTAATTCAATTAAGGGACAGCAAGGTCGCGAGGAGATAATCCAGCTCAAAGATTGAAGATCCTTGACCGGGAGGTTGTGCAGCCCTGAGGAGAGAAGGGGGGTCTGCATCAAGTGGTATCAGAGCTTCAAATTGTTTTCAGGTAGTGAAAAAGAGCTCAAAGTTGTACTCTCTGTGTGAGAAACAGTCAGTGCAATGCCATAGAGGAGACATGTGGAGCCGCCTATAGCCAATCACGCTATAGAGATAGAAATGAGAGAGCTTCGTGCAATATTATAGGCGATGGAAGCAGCGCAGAGGAGAGAACCTGATGCTGGGGACATTAATGATGCAAAAAGAGAGGAAATAGAAGTTGAAGAAGTTGTAGGGGGAAATGTTTCCAAGGAGCACTTTCTAAGAGCAGTTGTTCAATTGGGAGCTAGAGAAAAGATAGACATACCAATGTATGAAGGCAACTTGGATGTTGAATAATTGTTGGATTGGATAAGATCCATGGACAGATATTTCGACTATGAAGATGTCGATGATGAGAAGAAGGTGAGACATGTTGTCACTAGGTTAAAAGGACATGCAGCGTTGTGGTGGGATGAATTGCGGGCTGAGAGGAGAAGCAAAGGAAAACATAAGATAATTAATTGGGACATAATGGTAGCCAAGATGAAGGCTAAATTCATACCCAAATATTACCAGATAAATTTGTTCAGGAAGTTGCAGAACCTGAGACAGAAGGGTATGATGGTGAAAGAGTACACAGAGGATTTCTACAAGATGAATATCAGGACTGGACAAAGACAGAAAGATGAAGAAAATGTTTCCAGATATATAAATGGCTTGAGATACGAAATCTAGGATGAGATGAACATGATGTCAGTAAGGATAGTAGAGGACGCTTATCAGATTGCTCTGAAGGCAGAGGAAAATTTGGCCAGAAAACAAAGTTAACGAAGTAGATGCAGAAGCCCAAACAAAGGTAAGGGAGTAGACCATGATAAGGCACATAAAACCAAGAATGAGACTGAGAAACCACACAGTCACTCAGAAAGAGGAGGAAGTTCCCAAGGGTGACAAAGTGGTGGAAGAAATTCTTCTAGAGGAAGAGGAAGAAGCAGAGGAGGAGAGATAAGATGGTATGCATGTGGAAAGACATGACACATGTCTTGGGAATGTACCGAGAAAAAGAAAGAAGGAGGTGAAGCTCACATTTCATAATCTCAGAAGATAAATGTTGAAGCAGAAGGAGCAGACGATGGAAGATCCTTGATTTTGAGGAAAGTTCTCTTGAAGCTAGAACCAGAAGTTGAAAAACCAGTACAAAGGAACAATTTATTCAGGACATATTGCAATACTAAAGACATAGTATGCAAGGTGATAATTGACAGTGGGAGCATTGATAATATAGTATCCACAGAGATGGTGGAGAAATTTGAGCTGGAGACAACTACACATCCAAAGCCATATAAAGTCTTATGGTTGCAGAAAGGACACCAGGTAATGGTCATTAAACAATGCCTCATTGAATTTAAAATAGGAGGATATAGAGATGAAATTATGTGTGATGTGATCCCCATGGATGTATGTCATGTTTTGTTGGCAAGACCATGGCAGTTTGACAGAAATATCATTCATGATGGGAGAAAAAATACTTACACCTTGGAGAAGAATGGTAGGACACACATGTTGTTGCCAATAGAGGAGAATAAATTAAAGGAAGAAGCCATCACAAACAAACTTCTCATGAGTGGGAAGGAACTCCTGAGTGAGGTCAAGAAGGAACATGAGATGCAATTTGTTGTGGTGAGGAAACCCAGAGTTGTCCTTACAAGTACTTCGATGGATGATTTTTGTAATGTCCCTTTCCAAATAGGAGCTCCAGAGAGGAGGCTTAATGGTCTAAACCGCCTCGTTAGACTATAACCAGAGCCAGAAAGGGGTAAACAGGGTCACTAGAGGTCACTTCTGTCATCGGTGTTATAAAAAGGGTAAAAAGCACTTTTAAGTCAGTATGAGATAAAAATAGAATTCAACAGTGAATTAGGGTTTCATCAATGATTTAGGGTTTTGGAAATCTATAAAGGGAAGGTCAGAAACCTAATTCATCATTATGCAGATTACAACTTGTCATTGAGGAGAGAGGTGCATCTCAGGAGAGATAGTTCAATGAATTCTAGGAGGAAGACACTAGTTGGTTGATTTCAGTGTTGAGAGACACACCCTAGTCACCAAGAAGATCATTCAGGTCTTCCATCATCCTTCAGTAGCAGTTACATAGTGTTCAACAGCAAGGGTGCTTTCATCCAGAGGGAGGGCACAACTTTTGAGGGGGTTTTAGGTCGACTTACCCCATCTAGGGGGAATTCTGAGATTTCCCTCCGACCCATTTGAGAGGGGGTCAAGGCGCAACTTTTTCCTAGTTCCTCATCATATTCTAACAGAGGAATCAATTGGGACGCTTTTTCTAGACTTGGAGGTGCGACACTTTTGGCAGGCACATTTGGGGTTCCAGAGAGAGCATAAGACTAGATTCAGGGAAACCCTTCCGACCCATTTCCCAGTAGACCAAGGCGGTCATTTTGAGACATATCTTGTCCAATTCCGATGGTGGAATCACTGGGACACATTTTGCTAGAAGAAGAGGGGTACATTCCCCCCAGGGGTATCGATCCATGGTCCAGACTCATCAGCAGAGGGGTCCGACAGATACCAGTACTGAGGAATAGAGAAGGGTGCATCATTTGGGATAGATTCCAGGCCATTCCAAGAAGTATAGCTCCCAGGGTGAACTTTCTAGACTTCCAGCAGTTACCGTCAGAGCTACCATATTCTGAGCGCACCCATTGATTCCACAACACTCACATATTCTAGGTATTATCTTTTAGTTGCTTATTTGTATTCTGGATAAGACCATTTTTGTCTTATGATCTAGCCAAGTGTTGTTATTTTATTCAATCGCATTTGGACTATTATAATCCGTAGAGATATCATAATACAAACTTTGTAGTTCTTTGTCACATTTATTATTTGTATGGTCATTTATATGCTGTAAACAATAGATCCTACATACACATTAACAACATTTCCTAGACTAGCTAAGTCAGGAACATTATAGTGGTATCAGATCTTTAGTCCTGCCAGCCTGTGACTAAAGACGATGAGTACAGCAGAAGACCTAGAGGGCCATGAACACGTAAGTGACGAATATGTCACTTATAGCAAGCATAAGGAAAGAAGGCATAGGCCTGACTTTCCCCGTTTTCCTCCTAGCTCAGAGGAAGAGGAAGAGGCACACAAAGAAGCAGAGAGAAGGGCAGAGCGTGAGGCTGAGCACGAGGCTGAGAGGATGCTAGGAGACAAATATGAGTGACCAAAGGGCAGTGGCAAGGCCCCCTTGGAACCAGAGACAACTTTCATGCAGGTTATCAATGATATGTTAGCTAGTCAACAGACCGTGTTTCAGTCCTTGGCACAAGTGGTTGATATATTGGCTAGAGTGGGCACCCCAGACACACAAGCCCCACATGTAGCACAACGGAACTTAGGAAAAGGTAGTATACCCTAGTCACCCACTCACACATACACCTCTACAAGTAGGATTCCCAGACCCTTGTTTCCCAGTTTCCAGAGGGCACCCCCGATAGCAGCACAACCGCTGATAACATAGAGGCCGCCCACTCATGCAAAGGAAATTGCAGAGTATACAAGGGAGTACGCAACATTGGGTTGTGACTTCCATCAAGACATGACCTTAGTTAAGTACTATGGACTCAGACTCGAGAACTGCCCCAAGGAGCCACAGAGAGGAGGGTCGCAACAACAGTAGGGGAATAACATGGATTTCATCTGAAAAGTTGGGAAAATCACCATCCCTTATTTTGACAGATCATCCAAATGCACCGCCAGAGCTTGGGTACTGAATCTAGATAAATACTACAAGCTCAATTAGATGACTAAGACAAAGGCCATCAATTTCGTGAACTTACACTTGGAGGGTGAGGCACATGAGTGGTGGTATCATGGATTGGTGGCATTGGGTCACAATCACATCACCTCCTATAGGGATTTCACAGAGAGGCTCATGGACAGGTTTGACAAGAGGGATCCTAAGATCCACTTCAGGGATCTAGCCTAGTTGAGACAAACTAGCACAACAGAGGTGTTCATCATAGAGTTTCAGCGAGTAGCCATGGCAATGCCAGATATATCAGAGCCCAGGCTGATCATGCTATTCACAGAGGGACTCAATGAGCCTTTAAGAGGATGGGTGAAGGCATATAGACCTCCCACTTTGCAGGATGCCATCCTTCGCACTCGAGATTTTGCAGATTCAGTGCCAAAGACTAAAACTTTTTCCAAACCCTTTGTACCCCAGAAGGATTGAGACAGGAAGCCATTCCAGAGAGAATGGAAGAGAAATGAGAAGTTGGATGATGAGAGTAGACGAGAGCTTATGAGGAAGACGCTTTGCTTCAACTACAGAGACTCTTGGGTCCCAGGCCACATGTGCATGGGAAAGGGAGAGATTCATTATATTGAAGTGGTCGTAGATAGTGTGGACAGTGAGAAGGAGGAGCAGGATAGTGGATCCACTAGCTCAGAGGAGGAGTCAGCACAGGTAGAGGAGTAGCCTCCCCATAGACCACTGACACCGGTAGGATCCCATCCTCCAATAGTCCCACAACCACTTGAGCAGGCTAATAGGAGGAAACCAACAAAGGGAGGAGTCATAGCGACCCTTTTTGGTGTTCCTAGGTATGATACCCTCTGGATCAGAGGAACTATTGAGGGGCAATGGGTAATCACCTTGATAGATGGTGGGGCCACCCACAACTTCATCGACACTTCACTCGTATCGAGACGGGCACTTCAGATAGAGGATTTTGAGGGGTTTGATGTTCCAATAGCAGATGGCCACACAGTGGGGTGTCTAGACAGAGTTCCAGACTTGGAGGTAAAGTTAGGAAATTACACAGTGAGAGACACATTTTATGTGGTTGACCAATCTGACATAGATGTGGTGTTGGGAGTCCAGTGGACGATTACCCTGGGAAAAATCACCACCAATTACCAAACCTTGGAGATGGGATTCAGAGACCATGACGGGAAGAAGGTTGTTCTAAGAGGTATGTCGACAAGAGCACCCATGATAGTTTCAACCAAGAGGATGGAGAGGATATTCAGACATGGGTAGGTAGCATATTCCACTGAGTGTTTGATCACTACGTGGAAGGATTCAGAGGGTCGACAACAGTACCATACAAAGATCAAGAATTTATTGGGACGACATCAGTAGGTCTTTGAGGCAATTCCACCTGGGAGACCGCCTGATAGGGGGTTTGAGCACACCATTGAGTTGGAGGAGGGAGCCAAACCTATGATCAACCCCCCCTTTAATCATCCTAGGAGGTTCAAGGATGAGATAGAGAAGGCAATCAAGGAATTGTTGGCAATGGGACACATCAGACCGAGTAGCAACCTATTTGCTTCTTCAATTGTCTTAGTTATGAAGAAGGATGACACCATGAGGATGTGCATTGATTATCGAGCCTTGAACAAGAAAACCATCAAGAATTGGTACCCAATCCCATGCATTGATGAGTTGATGGATGAACTGCATGGGGCAGTTTTCTTCTCAAAGATTGATCTACGCTCTGGATATCATCAGATCAACATCCGAGAGCAGGACATAGAGAAGATGACATTTCAATGTCATTTTGGACACTTCGAGTTCCTCATTATGCCATTTAGGCTAACCAATGCACCTGCTACATTCCAGAATTGCATGAACCATATATTCAAGGATCAGTTAAGGAAATCAACCTTGGTTTTCTTCGACGACATCTTGATCTAAAGTCGGTCATGGAAAGAGCATATGAGGCACCTAGATGAGGTATTGAGCATCATGGAGGCATAGTCATTATATGCCAAAGAGTACAAGTGCGAGTTTGGTATGAAAGAGATGCTTTAATTTGGTCATATCATCAGTGCACAGGGGGTACAGGTGCACCAAGAGAAGATCGGGGCCATTCTGGATTGGCCAAATGCCCAGGAATGTGACAAAATTGAGGACTTCTTCGAGTTGTGCAGCTATTACAGGTGGTTCGTCTGGGGTTTTTCTCAGCTTGGAGAACCGCTGACAGATATTACCAAGCATGGGACCTTCATATGGACCGAGAAATCACATGAAGCCTTTGATCACATGAAGGAAATCATGGGCACTTGTCCACTGTTGGCACTACCAGACTTCACCTTGTCATTCATACTAGAGTGTGACGCATCTGGTGAAGGGATCGATGCAGTTTTGATGCAGGGAGGACACCCCATTGTCTTCAAGAGCCAGAAGCTTACTCAACCTGAGATATTGTACTCCATTTATGACAAGGAAATGTTGGCAATCATGCATGCCTTGACCAAGTTCAAACAATATTTGGTGGGCAACAAATTCGTGGTCAAGACCGATCACAACAGTTTGAAGTATTTCCTTGAGCAGAAGGATCTCAGTGAGCGCCAACAGAAATGGGTGACGAAGGTATAGGCATTCGAATTTGACATAGAGTATGTAAAGGGGGAAGAAGAACATTGTGGTTGATGCACTATCGAGGAGACTTGCGACATGTTCTTTGATGGAGATTTCAACAGATTGGAAATCCCACTTGTTAGTGGAATATTCCAAGAACAAGTTCACTTGTGAGGTGATGGATGGGAAGATACAGGATGAACAGTATAGGTTCATTGACAATGTCATATTTTACAAGGGTAGAGTCTACTTGGTGCCAGATTCAGGGCTCAAGAAGAAAATCCTCACCGCAGTTCATGATTCACCTCTAGCAGGCCATCAAGGGTTTTTCAAAACCTATAGACAGATCAAAGAGAGGTTCTCATGGAAGGGCCTCAAACAAGAGGTTATGAGACACGTCAGTGAGTGTGTGACTTGCTAGCAGAACAAGTTAGAGCATGCTCTTCCAGCAAGGCTACTTCAGCCACTCCCCATTCCAGAGCAGAAATGGGAGAGTATATCTATGGACTTCATCGCAGGTCTACCCAAGGTCCAGGGTAAGGATTGTATCTATGTAGTGGTCAATAGATTGAAAAAGTTTGCTCACTTCTATGCCTTATCAACTGAGTAAAGCGTAGTTCAGGTAGCTGAGATTTTCTTTAGGGAGTTCTTCAGACTTCATGGGTTGCTGAAGAACATCGTCAGTGACAGGGACAGTCGGTTCATAGGGACATTCTGGAGAGAGTTGTTTCAGTTGGTGGGGACAAAGTTGACACCTAGCACCAATTATCACCCTCAAATAGATGAGCAGAATCAGATTGTCAACAAGTGGGTTGAATGGTATTTGAGGAACTATGTAGGAGGACAACATAGAACGTGGGTAAAGTGGTTACATTTAGCAGAACATTGCTACAACACCACCTTCCACATGTCCATTGGTATGACACCCTTCTGAGCATTGTACGAATATGATTCTCCCATTTTGGTAGACTTGGTCTTCGGGGAGAGCAGAGCTCCTAAGGCCAAGGATTGGATCATAGAGAGTCAGGAGATTCTCAAGTTGTTGAAAGAGAACCTGCAGACATCGCAAAACCGATAGAAGATAAGTGTGGACATGCACAGGATAGAGCATAGATTTGAGGTTGGAGATTTGGTTTTCTTGAGACTCCAACCCTACAGACAATCATCTATGAAGAAGAGTGGGGCCGAGAAGCTCAAGCCCAGATTTTATGGTCCTTACAGGATCATGTGTCGAGTAAAAACGGTTGCTTACGAGCTAGATCTTCCAGAGGGGGGCAAGATTCATAACGTGTTCCACGTGTCTTGCCTAAAAAAGGCAGTGGGGAAATTCATTAGCACATCATAGGAGCTTCCCTCATTGGATGAGGAGGGATAGTTGGAGATAGTTTCGGAGGAGGTTTTGGAGTTCTGGGAGAGGAAACTGAGGAGCAGGGTCATTAGAGAGTGTTTGATCAGATGGAGAGGGCTTCTAGTAGAGGACACTACTTGGGAGAGTGAGCAAGTGTTGTAGCACCCTGGACTAGTATTGCTTGAGGAAAAGCAATTTCAGGAAGGGAGGATTGTAATGTCCCTTTCCAAATAGGAGCTCCAAAGAAGAGTCTTAATGGTCTAAACCACCCCATTAGACTATAGTCAGGGCCAGAAAGGGGTAAAGTATAGGGTCACTAGAGGTCACTTCAGTCACCGGTGTTATAAAAAGGGTAAAAAGCACTTTTAAGTCAGTATGAGCTAAAAATAGAAGTCAACAGTGAATTAGGTTTTCAACAATGATTTAGGGTTTTGGAAAGCTATAAAGGGAAGGTCAACAACCTAATTCATCATTATGCAGATTACAACTTGTCATTGAGGAGAGAGGCACATCTCATGAGAGATAGTTCAGTGGATTCCAGGAGGAAGACACTAGTTGGTTGATTTCAGTGTTGAGAGACACACCCTAGTCACCAGGAAGATCATTTAGGTCTTCCATCATCCTTCAACAATAGTTACATAGTGTTCAACAGCAAGGGTGCATTCATCCAGAGGGAGGGCACAACTTTTGAGGGGGTTTTAGGTCGACTTACCCCATCCAGGGGGAATTTCAAGATTTCCCTCCGACACATTTGAGAGGGGGGAAAGGTACATCTTTTTCCTGGTTCCTCATTAGATTCTGACGAAGGAATCAAATGGGACGCATTTTCCAGACTTGGAGGTGCGACACTTTTGGCAGGCACATTTGGGGTTCTAAAGCGAGCATGAGACCATATTCAGGGAAACCCTTCAGGCCCATTTCCCAGTAGACCAAGGCGGTCATTTTGAGACATATCTCATCCGATTCTGATGGTGGAATCACTAGGATGCAATTTTCTAGAAGAAGAGGGGCGCATTCCCCCAGGGGTATCCATTCGGGGTCTAGACTCATCAACAGAGGGGTCCGACAGATACCAGTATTGAGGACTAGAGCAGGGAGCATCATTTTGGATAGATTCCAGGCCATTCCAAGAAGTATATCTCCCAGGGTGAACTTTCTAGACTTCCAACAGTTACCGTCAGAGCTGCCATATTCCCAGTGCACCCATTGATTCCACAACACTCACATATTTTGGGTATTATATTTTAGTTTCTTATTTGTATTCCAACTAAAATCATTTTTTGTCTTATGATCTAGACAAGTGTTATTATTTTATTCAGCCGCATTCGGCCTATTGTAATCCGTAGAGATATCATAATACAAACTTTGCAGTCCTTTGTCGCATTTATTATTTGTATGATCATTTATATGTTGTAAACAATAGATCCTACATACACATTAACAACATTTCCTAGACTAGCCAAGTCAGGAACATTACAATTTTCCTAAAGAAGTTCAGGAGTTGTTGGAGAATTTTGTTGACATAATAATGGATGATTTGCCTAACTCATTGCCACCCATCAGAAGTATCAGCCACCATATTGATTTGATACCAGGAGCAAGTCTTCCAAACAAAGAAACATACAGATTGACACCTCAAGAGAATGAGGAGGTAAGGAAACAAGTCCAAGATTTATTAGACAAGGGTTTGATCAGAGAAATATTGAGTCCATGTGCAGTGCTAATTGTGTTGAGTCCAAATAAGGATGGAGGATGGAGAATGTGTACAGGCTCAAGAGCCATAAACAAGATCACCATCAGGTATAGATTTCCTTTGCCAAGAATGGATGACTTAATGGATTGTTTAAGTGGAGAAAATTTATTTTCTAAGATAGATTTGAAAAGTGTATATCACCAGATAAGGATGAGAGAAGGTGATGAGTGGAAAACAACCTTTAAGACACATGAAGGGTTCTATGAGTGGCTTGTTATGCCATTTGGTTTAACAAATGCCCCAAGTACTTTTATGAGGTTGATGAATGAAATACTGAAAGATTTTATTGGTAAGTTTTTGGTTGTATATCTGGATGATATACTGGTCTTTAGAAAGACTAAAGAAGAGCATTTGAGACATTTGATATTAGTGATGTGGAGACTACATCAGGAGAAACTGTTGATAAATTTGAAGAAGTCCTCTTTTATAAAGACATAACTCATTTATTTGGGTTTTGTGATCTCTTCAAATGAATTGAAGATGGATCCAGAGAAGGTGAAAGCAATCAAAGAATGGCCATCACCAAGGAGTATATTTGAGGTGAGAAGCTTCCATGGATTAGCAAGTTTCTATAGGAAGTTCATTAGAAATTTCAATGGAATTTGTGCACCGATATTGGATACAATGAAGAAGAGGCACAAGTCTTTTAAATGGATAGAAGAGGCCAAGAGGAGCTTCAATATATTGAAGGAGAAGATAACAGAACAACCAATTCTGGTCTTACCAAATTTTGGAAAGACATTTCAAGTGAGATGTGATGCAAGTGGAGTTGCAATTGGAGTAGTCTTGAGCCAGGACAATAAACCAGTTGCATATTTCAGTGAGAAGCTGAATGAGACCAAAAGAAAGTACTCCACATATGATAAAGAATTCTATGCAGTAATTCAAGCCTTGAAGAAATGGAGGCACTACCTGATTCCAAAAGAGTTTGTTTTGTATAGAGATAATCAGGCTTTACAATTCATAACCAGATAGGAAAAATTGAATTAGAGACATGCAAAGTGGAATGAGTTTATGCAGAATTTTACTTTTGTCATAAAACATATTTCTGGAAATGCTAACAAATTTGTTGATGCATTAAGCAGGAGATGTTTGATTCTGTAGGAATTTCAAGTGAAGACCTTAGGGTTTGAACACCTTAAGGAAATGTATAGTGATGATCTAGATTTCAAAGAAGCATACGAAGCATGTGCAAATCCTGTGTTGAGAGACAGAAGCCAATGGACAAAGTATATGATTCAAGAGGGATTGTTGTTCAAGGGAAACTAGTTGTGCATACCAAAATGCTCAATGAGGGATAACCCTTTGAAGGAAAAGCATAGTGAAGGATTGGTTGGACATTTCGGCCATGATAAAACATTTACACAGTTGAGCAGTTCATATTATTGGTCAGGTATGAGGACAAAAGTGATAAAGTCTGTAAACAAATGTAGAATCTGCCAACATGCAAAAGGCAAAAGATAGAACACTGGATTGTATCAGCCATTGCCAATACCAGAGAGGCCTTGGTATGAAATAAGCATGGATTTTGTATTGGGACTACCAAGAACAAAAAGAGGATGTGATTCCATATTTGTGGTGGTGGATATATTTTCAAAGATGGCACACTTTATCCCATGCCAAAAGACTAGTGATGCAACACATTTTGCAAATTTATTTTTCAAGGAGGTTGTTCGACTTCATGGATTACCCAAAAGTATTGTCTCAAACATAGATACCAAATTCGTTGGTCATTTTTGGAGAACACTGTTGAAGAAGTTGGGGGAATATTTTTCCTTCATCTCATCTTATCACCCTCATATAGATGGAAAGACTGAGGTGGTGAACATAAGTTTGGGAAACTTATTGAGGAGTCTAGTCACTGAGCGTCATATTCAATGGGATCAGATTCTGCCACAAGTAGAATTTGCATACAATGACTCACCAAACATGAGCACTAGAAAGATCCCATTCCAAATACTGTATGGAATGTAGCCAAGAGGAGTATCTGAGTTGAGAGAATTAGAACAGAGTGAGTTTAGAAGTGTTGGAGCAGAAGATTTTGCTGCAGAAATGCAGAAGCTCCATAGCCAGATTAGAGAGCAGTTGCAGAGCTCTAGCCAAGAGTACAAGCACAAAGTTGATCAACATCGCAGAGAGATTCAATTTGAAGTAGGATATCAGGTTCTGGCACATCTTAAGAAAGAAAGTTTCCCAAGGGGAACATATAACAAGTTGAAGATGAAGAATATAGGGCCATGTAAGATCTTAAGTAAGTTTGATGCAAATTCCTATGAGATTGAGCTGCCAGATGATGTGGGCATATCACCCATATTCAACATATCAGACATGTATCCTTATAGGGAAGATGAAGCAGGAGAAACAAAAGATCAGAAAGAGATTCAATGGGAAAAGAAAATGCATGTACCAGAAAATCCACAGATGGATAAGATCATTGATCAGAGGATTTGCAAGAAGGCCAGGAGAAAGACATACCTTGAGTATTTGGTAAAGTGGAAGCGACACCCAGTAGAATATGCCAGTTGGGTAAATGAAGCGGATGTTCAGAGGCATGGAAAGACAGTGCAGGAGCTCATGGACAGGAGTCCATGAATTTTTTCCCAGAGGAGTATGATGCAGGAGCATCGTCAACAAAGTGCATGTGGAGAGACAAATCAACGACATAACACGCCTTTTGAATTATTTTGGAATCTTAAACACTGGCGTTTCCTGTCAATCATTTTTGAATGAATAATTAGAATAAGATCAAAACGACTTAGAAGCAAACATGATCAGTGAGATCTGGGAGTTTCACTCTCAGACTTTAATGTAATGGAACTTAAGGGCCAGTTAGTTTTTTTTTTTGGAATCTTCTCTTCTTCGAGAAGTTGAGTAGTTGGAGGGAACCCTAGGAGCCCTCTGGGATAAATAGAGGTATTGTATGCCCAAATGAGGTTGGGACAAATTAGTAGGAGATTGTTGTGATTTAGTTGTTGCTGAATTTTAGTTATTTTTTTATCATAGTTGTAGCCATTTACATTTGAATGAATATAACATAGCAAAATTGATCCAATGCATGGTGTTGCTACTATTTGTAGTTCCCTGATATTTTTTGTTTTCATGAATGAATGAGTTATGTTATTGAGTATATGAAACTATGAAGTGTTTGGATAAGTTTCAATTGTTTTTCTTCATTGATTTCATGCAAGGTGTGCATACAATCTGCAAGGAGTGCATTGACGGAGTTTGTTTCGACTCATAAGCTCATAAGAGATAGCGTGAAACTTTCATTTGCAAGGAGTGTAAAGAGACTATTGCAAGGTGTGCACAGTCTCCCACAAGAAGCTAAGTCTTGCGTAAGAATCTGTTGTAAGGTGTGCACAGATCCAAAAATTTGACTAAGTGTCAAAGAAACCCTTTAAGGAGTTCAAACCTTGAAGAAAGGACAAGTACAGAGGAGTTAGCAGGAGAAATCCTTCAAGAATGAGGAGCTTTTAAGGTTTTTCAAGATAAACGATCAAGATCCGTCCAGGAGAAGCAAAATCATTCCAGACCGTCAGATATGGGAGAAGTTGCGTGGTGGTTAGTCATGGGTCCCTTCATAAATTTGTGAACCGTAGGATTTGGAGTGTAGAAGGGTGAAAAAAATCAAAGTCTGGAGTCGCAATGAGATCCTAGCCATTGGCTGGAAGGCTGAGATGTGGCAGCGGATAAGCGAGTTCGGGAAAGAAAAACTTCAGAGAATTTGCACCAAGCAGATAGAAATCTTCGCGAAATCGTGAAGTGCAAAGTAGATCCAATCCGTTGGTTGTGGCTAGGATACGTGACAAAGATCCACAAGTTTTGGAGGAAGAGCCCTTCGGAAGGAACTGGGGATAGAACATCCAGAAACGCTCGAACGTCGAGGTCACGAAGTGGACTTGAGTGTTGATTTGGTTGGACACGTGGTGCTTGATCATAGGTTCCAAGTACAAAATACTTCAGGGATAATAAGAGTTGAGGCATTCGAAATTTCCGGAGGCTGAAGCCCAAACAGATCATAACCATTGGCTGAGGGAGGAACGAGGACCGTAGATCTGTCCAAGAGAGTTCGTGGTTCGGCGATTCAAGGAACAATGTTACGGTTGTTGCTAAATCAACTAAGATCCGAAGTCTGAAGTGCCCAGGAGGTTAAGCCTCGGGTCATATCCCGAGGTCACTTGGGGAGAGGGTCTAGCAAAAAGGAGCTAACGCCCAAAATTTAAAAGATTAAGAAGCACTGAAAAAAGGGTCTATGGGTTCCATATGACATGCGCCTAAGGTGATAAAGGGCATGTGTTAATTCAATTCGAGGCCAGCAAGGTCTCGAGGAGCTAATACAGCTTAGATATTGAAGATCCTTGACCGGGAGGTTGCGTAACCTTGAGGATAGAAGGGGGGTTTGCATCAAGCCAGATCATTGATGAGTCAAAGTTCAATTAGCGATGAGTTAGTAGTGATTCAACATCCATGTGTCATTGTGTGATAGGTTACCAAGAGCTACCATGTTTCACCACCCAATTGGTTTCCACATGTCATGGTTTCATTTTTTTCCATGTGGATTGATTTAATTGGTTGATTGTTATTGGAGTTAATTTAAAATAAAAGTTAAAAGATTGGAAGGTGGGACAAAAAGGGATTAAGGAGAGGGTAGTGTAGGGGGAGGGGAAAAAATGAGGGTATTGGAAGTTAGGAGATGAGGTAGATGAGGTAGGGTGATGTGGGGGGAAGGGGGGGAGTGAGGGTAGAAGAGTAGCGCAGACAGTTGGAGAAGGAGGGGATCATAGAGAGAAGGGGGGCCACATACCGTAATGAGGAGGAGATACAAGGAGGGAGGGAAATGCATAAATTTTTTAAGTAATGGAAGCAGATGGACGAAGAAGGACAATGAAGGGATAAGGGTTAAATGCACACATCGACCCCATGGTAGTAAATGAAGTGAGGAAAAATCCAAAAAAAATAAATTATGGGAGTATGAGGGAATGATATATGGAAGTGAATTGATTAAAATTCTAAGTATGGAGAGTATAAGAGAGTATAGGAGAGGAAGAGGGGAGTGTGGGGAGAGGAATTTCAAGAAAAACTCTAAGTGTGGGAATAAGATAATAAGAGAAGTTTCAAGACTTATGAACATGGATTCAAGAGATGAATGTGGTTCTAAAAAATTGGACATGGTTCCAAGAAAATAATCTGGTTCCAAGACATTGATCGTGGTTCCATTAATTCTTCGTCCCAAGAAAAATTAGCTTTTCCACATATTGAGGAAACACTCTTTTTCCGGTTAGACAAAAACCTAGCTATCTTGAGCATACGAACTCAGATTTTGAATCCGCAGAATGTGTGATGAAGTTGATACTATGGTCTGCACAACAAATTTATAATCATTCAAAATTTTCTTATTCTAATATTATTTTTTTATTATTATTCCAAGAGAGGGAAATCAAGTATAATAAATTTTGATCAACAAAAAACAATGCAAATATTGTTATATTTTTAATTTTTTTTACTAATTTTTTTTCAATTAAACATATCCATGTACCCTCGACCATAATCTAAGCTAGGATAGCACATGAAACTAGGTGCTTAGGGGCATTGATATTTAGCCACAATCCTTGCTCTTTATGATATTATTAAGATAACATCATAAAAATTGTCTTAAACATGTAACCATATCAATGCGGTGTCCAATATCCACCTTAGGTTTCCCCAACAAATTCTACAAATAAGGGAGGATTATTTATGTATGTATGTATATGTATGCATTTATGATCAAGGGGACATAAAAACAACATAATGTTGATTGTTAATCATGGTGCCATATATCACATGTACAACTATGTCTAATAGAGTCTGAAGGTTGCTACGATTTTGCTACTAATATCATCCATGAATTGAATCTAAGAAACAAACCTTCAACATAGAACCTTTGCAAGTTCCCACATCTCTTCCAACTCTTTATTTCAATCCTCTCGATCATGAGTCAAAACAAACTACTAACATGATATGGATGGGGTTATTGTAGACACCTTTCATGATGGATAAAGAGTATTGGAGAAATATTGAACACGAGTGATCAACTCACTATATTGATGCTCTCCCATACAACCATCACATCATCACCCTTTTTATGAAAACATCTATTAGATATATTAATCATAAGTTGCAATCATTCCTTTACTTAATCAACTATATAGTCAAATGACCCTTAATTAAGATGCATGGGAAATCATTGCAAGGGTAAATGACTAAATCAAGGCTACCCTAACCCTTGGAAAATATAGTGAATTAGTCTCAATTTATAATTTTTCACTATGAATCATCGGCCTCCAACTTGAAATTTGTGATTGATACGACGATTGCCTAGTGCAAAAGAATGCTCAACCACTCTTTTCGATAACTTAGTTTTAAGATATTGAAAAACTTGTAGATGCCTTTGCAATAGTTGGTGTGACTTACTTCATTACATCTATACTCGATCCACTAGCTTTGACACAAGGGCTATTCATAAACACTTTTAAGGTGTTGATAAATATATTTTCTTAAGCTACCAAAATTAGAGCAAATAATTTTAATTCTTCTTCCCACTCTCAAATATTAAATGTTTAATTGTCCTTCACTATTGGCTATCAATTAACCCTCTTAGGATATTCCACATTGTGATTCCATAGTTATGGTATACTAAATATCATTCCACATGCAACAATCAACACCATATCACAGTCATGGGACAATGAGATGGTTAGATTGACATTGATAATGATGGATGACACCAACATTGACAAGGGGTTCTAGTTGATTTTTGTCAAGTGTATTGCCATAGAGTGGTTGACAATGAGTAACTAACCAGATTCAATTGGAAGGATGATATGTTATCTCCACTAGAAGAATGAGATGATTGATATATGATTATTATCAATTGGTTATTCAGTTATAATCACTGACTAATAACCCCAATGTTTAAATATAGGGTGACCTTCATGTGGGAGTATGTTGTTGAACATGTTGTTCAATTCCATTGCATGTTCAACTTATTATTCAACCCTTTATGGATTGTGTTTCTCCTAGGTCCTTGAAAGTGGCATAATGATCCTAAGTTATTTTAGGGGTGGCTATTAGTTATTCTGGTTGTAATCCTTCACAATAATTAAAGAATATTGAAAAGGATACACCCTTATACCTATAAATCCTTATGTCTCACTCGCTCACTCAAGAGAGAGAGAGAGATGAACCATTAAAGTCTATATCGTTGTGTGCAACAAGGTTTTCTGAAACAAGATTCTACTAACTTTAAAAATTGAATATCATAATCATTAATGACTTCTTAATTTAAATGCCAATGACAAATAACTTCTAATCCATCACTTCTTTTAGTGCCCATGGGCCATTAATTTGTGATCTCATCATTAATACCCCATTTGAAATCTGATTTCTTCCCATGACTATTTTTGGGTCACTAGAACCACTTTGCTAACTTGTGGATGCATTATCTACACAGTGTTGGCATGTTGTTTTTTGGGGATTCTTCCACCAATAATCCTAATTGAAACCACACATCTACAATATTTATATATTTCCCTTATGTAAGCAAATTTATTTCCCTAATTTTTGTGTAGAATGCTTACCTTCCTTCCTTGTGGATTTGTTGGCATCATCTTGTAAATTATACTTCTTTGTAATCTTTGTGACATTCTTCTTTTTATTGGTTTGGGGATCTCTCCATTTTATCTTTTGTTCCTCATTCTAATATTTGTAATCCACCTTATTTTCTAATTCTATGTCAAGCATCTCAAACTCCTTAATTGGTGTAAACAAGCCACCATTATTGTATCACTGACAATAAAATGATTACCAACCTTAATATACACTTTGACAAATTACCTTTGTCAAAAATATTGCTAAACATTTTTTTTATGTCACATATAAAATGAATTAATATTTCTTCTTGATCATCATCTTTAGTTCTCTCTACTTTTCAATGGCTCTGCTCACCATAAAAGGGCAATGCATATTTTATGGGGATCAATCTATACCAAGAGGGAGTAATATGTCTCTACCTTTTGTTGTCAATCTGTTGGAGCTACAAATAATTTATTGTTCCATACTAGTTGCAAGTTGCATCCAAATCTATAAGTCATGCCTCAATTGATTGAGTTGTTGATCTACCCTTCTACTCTCAAATTCTTTTATGATCTCATGCTCTCGTGTTATAGTTCTTCTCTTCCTACCATATTGGTTTTTAGTGGATTTCTTATAAAAAAACAAAGGACAAGTCTATTGTTTGACTAACCAAGGTAATATGGCTCAGAGGCCTATACATCATAAGTGACAACTATAAAAATGACGCATAGGACTATACATTATAATGATAACTATGATAGGTTTTTTAGTTGCATAATTATTTCTTATTGAGGTCATTATTGATCACAGTCCCATTTTTGGGGCTTATGTTTCCGTGTATATTGTGTGTATCCCACAATTCTCTTTCTAATAAGCAATTCTCTTTCTATTACACAACATCAATTTACAAGCGGCTTGACTTAGTACATTGTTTTGTTATAGCTCTTGAGTTTTGCAATGTGAATCTACCATGCAATGCCTTAGAGTGAACTTCTTTTAACGTCCCATTAGAATTCATTAAGTGCCACAACACTTCAGATGGATCTTTATAGGTCATTGAGTTCCACAATATTTCTCTTGCTAACTCTATTGATCTTAGAGTTTTGCAACACCTCTTTACGAAGTTCTTGGGTATTTGATAATGTCTCTTTGTGGACCCTCTTATCTCCACAATGTGACATCAATGTTTATAAAAATTTGGCCATGAATCACACATACAATTTTACTTGACTTTAAAATTGCACCTCAATTTGGATTACAATTCATTGAGTTCCACAACACTTTAGATGGATTTCATAAATCATTGAGTTCTACAATATTTATCTTGTTGACTCTTTGGATCATAGAGTTTTACACCTCCTCTCTACAAAGCTCTTGGAATCTACATTTATAAAAATTTGACCATGAATCATACATTTGGTTTACTCAACCTTAGTATTGCATCTCAATTTGAATTTGCCTATTTATTAGATTTTGCCTATCAATTTTCATGAATATGTAGTTTGCATTTTAAATGTTTTGAAATCCAATTTCATACACCTATCCTTATCATAGTTGTGACTTTGTTTTGAAATTATCTTGTCATTGTTTTTTCCTTAATTCAATTCTCATATCATAATTGTAGCTTTGTTTTGAAATTAATTTATCATTATTTTAAAAAAAAAAAAATACACTTGATTCAACATTTAAAATAACTATATATAAAATTAATTCCTTTTTTATATTGTTTTACTTTTGTTTTTTATTTATATTTTTGTTTTTCAATTATATTGTTATAATCAATTTTATGTCTTCATAATCCTTACATACCTACTTACTTTATTTTTATTCAGTATTAGAAAAATTAAAATAAAAAGAAGAAAAACTTTGATAATGACATTTTAAAATTATCTCCTATACCATACTGACTTGGCATAAGTTGGAATAAGGAAAATGAAAATATAAAGATTTTTGACCCAGCAATGCTTTATAATGTCAATATACTACTTCATACTTCAGTTCAAGATTTGCTTTGAGTCTCATATAATTTTTAACTTAATAGAACTAATTTAACTAAGTCATGGTAATAATAATTGAAAATAAAAAACTCCCTGGACTGTATATAGAGAACTTCTAATAAGGTTTTGAAAAGTTTTTTTATTTCTTTTAAACAGATTCTGATTGATTGCAGGTTTTTTTCTTAAAAAACAGATTGATTGAAAAAAATAATTGATTAACTGCATGAAGGTTAATGAAGTTAAAAAAATAATATCATCTCAAATTAATGAAATTAGAAAAATAATAATAAAACAAATTACATTTTTTTTAATAAAAATAATATTTTCTGTAACTATGAGTTATCACTAAACGCTCAAAATTATATTATTATTTAGAGATATTTGACATTATATTTAGTGCAACACTGCTAAAAGCATATTCGCACAATACTTCCAACATAATAAAATAATGAAGAAGAATATTGGACAATTACCTAACCAGTGAAGTGAATAGCATTCATTGAAAGATTCTCAGAGCTATGAAAAGTAGTAAAAATGTTTTGTTTATTAGCATACAGGAGATCCAAGTTTGAAGGCAGATGTTGGTAATTCTGCAAAACTTACAATATGGTTGTAATCAGTCTGTAGAACTTCCTTCCAAACAGAGTAGAACTTCCTTCCAAACACAACCAGACCAGAAATACATAGAAATTAGCTGATTGATTATAACCATGTTCAGTATTGGATTACATATAATTGACAACTGATCGACTAAGTTAAGCATAGGCTCCTGTTTCCCTCTGGAAAGTCCTCAAAATGCCAATCTCTGAAGATGTCTCTGCGAACAGCATGGCACCTCATTAATTTTGGGTTGCTATCAGGAGCCTGGTTACTGCTGCTGCCAGTGATATTATTGCTGATCCCCCCCCCAGAAGGTGGAACTGGAGCTACTCTTGTCCTCAATGTATTCTCTGCAGCGGGAGGTTGTGGGTTCTTCTTATTAGACCAACAACCCA
>ML792068.1:153826-164283 GCA_009831015.1 Picea engelmannii
CCATGAAAAGAATATAACAAATTCACAACATAGCTTAGCTAACCCCTTAGGTTCATATGTTAGCACACTCACTCACACACACCAATGCAAGTCCATCTTAACCCTTTATCTATCAAGTACTGAGAGGGATCGAATCCTTTGAAATACAAATCATTTTTTCATTGTAAAAAATTGAGTAAAGGTTTGGACTTACACAAATTTAATCCCTCTTGACGCTTGATAGATCTAGGGTTAAGATGGATCGAGATTGGTTGCAAATACACTTATCGACGCAATAACAATCTTTTGAGTATGAATATTTTCATAGATATCCATAACTCTAATAAGCATTTTGGTAATAAACTATGTTAGAGCTTAGAAATGTCACAATGTTTCGAGTGGACACTCCACTCATCATTAAATGATCCCAATGAAGCTAAGAGATAACCTTTGGAATAAATAGATTTGTAGGGAATTATTTATTTAATAAAGAGAGGATTGAGTCTAATAAGAAAAAATAAAAATAAGAAAATTGTCCAACAAATTAAAAATAATAATAATGGTTAAGAAATAAGTATATAATAATGACTAAATCAAGTAGATTCCAATAAATTAATATAAATTATACATAAAATAATAAGGTAAATAAATCCTAGTGGGTTACCTCGAGTGGTTGAGTGAGCATGAGGTCATGCGGTCAAGTCCCTAAGTTGCTTTCCTCTGTGGATATCGTGGGCCTCACTCGATGTCACCACTAGATTAGGCTGGCAAAACTGCAACCAACCAACCAATTAACCCTGGGCATCATCCTTGGAATTAGGGGAAGTTCCTAAGTTTCCCAAGGATGTACATTCAATCGTTAAAAAAAGGTAAATAAATGAAGAATAACTGTTGATCTGGATTATTTTCGGCACGAAATGAGAGCGGAGATATAATAAAGCAATGTACAGAGATATCTCGGATATCCAATAATATAATAGAAATGTATCAGAGATGAAACCATAAACACAGAGATGCAATAATACACAATTTTCTATTAATGAGTGAAAATGTACAAAGACTGTAAAAATATAGAGTGAAAGACTTGATAGAATGGTGGCAGCTTATCTCTGAGAAGAGATGTGTCTGCTACTCGCATTCACAAGAAGATGATTTTACAATGAGGCTCTAAAGCCCTTTTTATCATAAATAAAATCCAAAACCCTAACCCTGGAAGATGAAAAGCCAATAGTTTTGTGGACCCCGTTTTGGGTAGTTTGGTGTATCAACTTCCCGGGGGTATAACTTTGGCATACGATCTCTGTTTGGGGCGCACGATAGCTCGTTGGAAAGGTATCGTCGAGGAAATTCATTTTTGGGGCTCAATCAGAGCCTTTGACTAACATTAAAAAGCTCGATCCCAAAAAACCTTCATTTATGCCCTCAAAATGGCCCCGGAAGTTAAAAACTCCTAAAAATAGTAAACTACCAAAATTACCAGAAAATTGTTTTGAGCCAGTTAGAAAAGGTGGATGGCCACCGATATCCACCTAAATCAACTGCTTAGAAATCAGATTTGACTAACTATAATAAAATAAAAAGAATAATGAAAAGGATAATATCCTAAAATAGAAAAGAAAAGAAAAGAAAAAGTAATGGAAAAAAAAAGATAATAAAAAAATTCATATTAAGAATAGGAAGAAAAATTATTAATAATTATAAAAAAGGGTGAGATGATAAATTTAATAAAATTTTATTTTAATAACCAAATTTAATCAACTAAAATTTATTAATAATAAATCTACTTCAATATGAGAAAGGTTAAAAAGAATGAAAATAATGATAACAAAAGTTTTTTTTTTTTTAAATCAATCCTCATAATGTTGTTCTTTAAGCTAGTGACTTGCTCTGGATTGTATAGAGAATGAAATAAAAGGAAAGAATATGAATGGAAACACACACATAATTATTGTAGGGAGTACATTAACACAATGAGAACCCAAATTTTTATTAATGAATGAAATAGGAAAAGACTGTGAAATGCAAAGCAATACAAACTAGCTTGAATGGTGGTAGCTTGTATATGAAGAGAGAGGTGTTGGCTATGTTCATTCAAAAGAAAACATTACAAGAGGAAAAAATGGCTTTTAACATAAAGTAATAAACCCTATGTTAGCGTCGGAAGTCACTCCTGGATTGCTAGCAGGAGCAGAGCCCGACACCCATCAGTTTAATGTCATGATTTGTTTATAAAGGGGTGATCAAATGGAGATAAAAACTCGAGGAGATATTACTTTAACTCGGGGACTGGATCTGGTACGTAAAGAACAAAGGAGGTCTGGAATCCTAACTTCAGCCAGTGGGTCGATTAAAAGATGAGCAGGTGGAAGACTTAGTGAGAAAGGTGAACAAACGAATTTGGGCGACAGACTTACAACAGTTTGCAGAAGAAAGACTCTGAATGCAAGATCCTCTTGGTTCAGGGTCTCAAGAAACTGAAAGGGGACTTGACTGGATCCGCCAATTCCAAGTCGCTCAGCGCTGGGAAATCACAATAACCGATTAGAGACAGCACAACTATTACAGTGATCCATTACAACATCATCCTATAATAGCTACAGCTTGACTGGATCCTCCAATTCCAAGTTGCTCTAACACAGTGCAAACAAAGGCATGAAAGAAACTGGCATCCATAAGGCAAGAAGTCTCAAAAGTCCATACATAATCAGATTAACAGTGCTTTGTTAAAACTTTACAACCGGGAGCTCTGCTCAACCATCGATCCTTACAAAATACAACAACTGAGCCTATATACTCAGGAAAATTCGCTTAACAGAGGCGTGCTCGTCCCCCAAGGTTCTGTGTCCCTTCAGCCAAATTTGGATGGGAGTTCTCTGTCAGACGCCACCTTAACTATGCATGGCTCCTGCAAGAGGAGTAGTTGAGCTAGTAAATGTTGTTTTAGCGTGTGCAGACCTCCTTCGGCTAGTTGAGGACTCGGCATGGATTTTCTGCAAGAAAGGGTACACAGGACCCTCTCGAGCAGACCGCTTACCAGACCCTCCATATTTCACAATTAATGAATGAAGAGAGGTTTCAACCACCCCTTCTTGCTTTCGCTAACTCCAAGCGAAGACCAGGATTGAGGTCGGGTCCGATGGCAACTGGAGGTCGTGACGGGCCTCTCTGTGACTGAAACCCAACACCTTTGGCCTCTTTCGCGCAGCTCTTTTCTTTCCTCAGTGACCATGGGCTGTGACCCGGTGCTTACTTTCAAATGCGCTTTCGGCATTCGCGAATAGGAAAGGGTTGATCCCTACTACTTGAAATCGCGATGAGCGAAACGCCGAGGTGGCTTAGTCTGGAGCCACGTATCCCATTAGATCTGACGGTCCAAAATTCACCCGGCAATGTTGTGGTCCCCAGGTCCTAGACGCTCTCGTCACTTCGTGCATCGGGGATATGAGGGAGCTGCTTCTTGAGCTTCGAAATCGCGATGGGCGAGAAGGCGGGGAGCCTAATCACGCGCCAGGTGTCCTCTTTAGATGGACGGCTGAGACTGCTCCTTGATAATGCGGGCCCGCCTTTGGGTGCTTTTCATTTTGCGACTCGCAAGTCGAAATCCCTTGGTTCCTTTTCTTCAACTCTCGCTTCCCGAGATAGCGATACGGGCAGGGCTCCCTCTTTGACCAGCGCTCTCCACATGTAACCATTGGCTAGGGCCCAAGTACTCGTGCCTTTCGCTACTCGGTACCTCGCGAGTTGGAGTACCAGACTTAGGCATTCTCCTTTCGCGAAGTCCCGAGACGTGATAGTCAGCGACGGTTGACCTCCATCCGGGCACTCTTTCGTAACTCAGAATCTCGCGCAACCAAAGGGATATGGTCCACCCTTTGAACTCACGAACCCCGAGCTCGCGAAACAACACTGCACTTGAACCGCTTGTGATCAACGGCTCTCGTAACTTCGTGAATGCCTCCCGAGGAATTCTGACCGTCGACTTCTTTAAAACTTTTAGCGCTATACTTGATGCAACCCGGTTAATTTGCAATTACCCATCAATTGTTGTTCTGCTCTGTCGCTGAAACCTTTCCGCTGAAGACTGAACTGCCCGCTCGCTTGATTTTAAGTCCTAAAATGACTTCTTTTATGTGTTGTGCTTGGGCGCTCCCCGAGCAACCTGCAGACCTGTGTCTCCTGATGCCGAAGACAAGAAATGTTGCTAACACCCTAAATATCCAACACCCTAACCCTAGGAGCCGAAGTGCCAAAAGGATTGCAGGCCCCAATGTGGCTAGTTGATACGTCGACTTCCCAGGGATGCAACTTTTGCATACAATCTCTATTTGGGAAACACAATAGCTCATTGGAAAGATCTAACCGAGAAGTACAATTATTAGTAGGCTTGAGCATGCCATAGTGAATCTAGGCCCCCAAATGGACAAAAAACATCATTTAGGGCCTCAAAACGACCCCAAAAGTTTAGGACCTAAAAAATTGTAGATAAAAATACTGTTAATATGGAGAACCATGTTGAGTTGGTGGAAGAGGTGGGTGGCCATTGATTTCCACCTAGATCAGTCCTACCCCATTAGGAAGCAACGGTCCCCATTGCGTCAAGTTCCCCCATTAGATGGGGAAACTTTTGTTGAATTTGACTCCTGGTGAACCACTTGTCTTAGTGAAGTTGTGTGGCCTTGACAACTTGTTAGAGTTGCATGTTTTTTTAGTGGGCGCCCTTTTTTCTTGGTGTCCATGATTCGATCCATTGTATCATTTTTAATGCAATTAGGATTGAGTTTTGTAAAGGGCCAAATGCTCATCCACCTCCAACGTGTCCAATATGGGTGGAAAATATGGTTGAAGTAGCTCCACATTAAATACTAGGTACAAGCCAATGAAAGGGGGAATACTCAATTCAAAAAAATTCTCACCCACAACTTTCATGATGGTGTAAAGCCCATATTATAGTGGTTTGATATTCCTTTGGGGGTCTGTGAGGTTCTCTTTATGAAAATGAAACCACGCCTTATCACCAACTTGAAACTTGTGTGGAACCCGATGTTGGTCATGTCATTTCTTGTACTTGGCATTGGTTTTCTACATGATATCATGAACCTGTTGTTGGATGTGTTGGGTCCTTTCAACAAATTTGGCTTCTCTATCTACCTTATTTTGAGCATGGGAGGACTCTTTCTATGAAGATGCAATGGGAAGAGCTACATCAATGGGGGCCAATGGTTGGGACCCCGAGCACAAATGAAAAGGGTTCTAGCCAATAGACTTGTGTAGGGATTTGTTGTAGCTATGTTGAACATATGGAAGGCTCTCATCCCATGTACGTGGATGCTTGGAGTTGCACATGGATAGGATATTCACAACCATCTAATTGACCACTTCTATTTGGCCATCTATTTGGGGGTGGAAGGAAATCGATTTGGTTAGCTTGGTGTCCATCAAAGAATATAGGTTGGACCAAAAGCTACTAAGGAACCTATTATCCCTATTTGAAATAATGGTCCATGGTATCCCAAAATGAACCCAAACACGCTCAAATAAGAGCTTATCAATGACTTTGGCTATGGTACTCTTCTTACATTGTGGAAAAATGGCCATCTTAGAGAACCAATTGACAACCACAAATACACAGTTGTTACCTTGCTTGGTGGAGGGAAAATTTGACATGTAATGCATGGAGACTAACTCCCAGGGCTTGTCTGGGGTAGGTAGAGGAGTATATAGCCCCTACTTCTTAATGTCAGGTTTAGAAATGGAACAAGCAGTGCACGATCTAACACACCTGCTAATGTATTGTCAGATTTTTGGCCAATAGAAATACTTCTGAAGTATTTCTACTATCTTCTCCACATTGAAGTGCCCTGCAACCCAATTGTAATGTGCCTCCCAAATTAGCTTTGCATGCTCACTTGAAGGAACACAAAGATGTCATAGATAGAACAAAAGTGCATCCTGGAGGTGAAAGTATGGAAATTTTCTACCTACACCCAATGTATGATATGTAGTAGTGAAGTTAGGGTTGATGTCACACAACTATGGCCACTCAAAGGTATTGTGCCCGTAGAGTTAAGAAATGTGTTTAGTTCCACAACCAAGGGTCCATTGAGTTAGTCTGCAACACGGTTTATGTTGTCCTTCTTGTACTTAATGTTCAAGTGGAATTGTTGCAAGTACGTGGACCACTTATGATGGCGACCATTATGTAACTTCCCTTATGTCTGCATGAATTGCAGAGGCTTGTGATCAATGTGGATGATCATTTCCTTTCCAAGAATATAATTCTTCCACCATCGACATGCCTGGACAATGGAGTATGTATCCTTGTCATAGGTGGGATAACTTCAAAAAATATCAAAGAGTGTCTTTCTATGATAGGCCACTGAATGTCCATGCTGAGTGAGGACTACACCAATATCATTTAGAGGCATCTGTCTCAATCTCAAATGGATGTTGCAGGTCTAGTAGAGTGAGGACTGGTGCAAAGCATAGCCAGTGTTTCAGATCCTCAAATTATTTCTATTGTGACTCAAACCAATAAAACTTGGCTTTAGCTCCACCCTTGGTTACTTGGCTTAAAGTCCAAGTGATATGAGAAAACCCCAACACAAACCTATGGTAGAAGTTGGAAAGGTCAAGAAGCTGTGAAGCTTTGTTAAAGTCATCAGGGCTAGGAAATTATGAATGGATTGGATCTTGGATGGGTCCACATGAACCCCATGTTCATCCACAACGTATTATAGATATTGAATTACCTGCAAATGAGTGTTTCTCTAGGTTGGCATATAACTTGTGTTACCGTAGAGCGCTTAGGATTTGATGAATGTGCTACACATGTTTTGTCTAAGTTATATTGAATATGAGGATGTCATCCAAATATACGACCAAAAAATAGTTTATGAGTGGACATAATATATCATCCATCATCCTCATGAATTTTGTCAAAGCATGAGTCAAGCCAAAAGGCATGACCAAGCATTAAAAAATGCCTTCTTTAGACCTGAAGGAGGTCTTCCATACATCAGTTTGTTCAATTGGGACCTGGTGGTAGTCTGAATTCATATCAACCTTATTAAAGAACTTGGCACCCTTAAGATGATCAAGAAGATCGTCAATTCAAAGGATCAGGTATCGGTTCTTAACAATGCTTTTGTTTAGGGATTTGTCATCATTTTAGAGTTGCCATGTTTTGTCCTTCTTCTACATGAATACAATTAGGTTGCCACAATGGAAAGAGCTTGGTCGAATGTGGCCCTTTTGGATGAGCTCATGAATTTGACATTTTGTTTCCTCATTCTGCAAAAGAGAGAATCTATATATTGGGCCATTAGGTAAAGGAGCACCAGGTATCAATTCAATTGAATTTTTGAATTGGTAGTGCAGAGGCACTCCCACAGATGAAGCGAAGATATCTTTGTATTCCTCCACAACCTTGTCCACCCACTTTTTCTATGTGGAGAGTCCTATGTTGAGGTGGTGGTGACCGCAGTGACCTTCCGTTCACCTTCCATTCACATTGCTTTTCTAAGAGCAACAAGACTATAGTAGTCAGGACTACCTCTGGTACCTAGTAGAGTTGGCCTCACAAAGTAACAATGACACTACGCTGTCGAGACTCATAAACAACATGGAATTTCCACATATAGGGTTTCCCTAAAAGAATATCACAAAATTCAACTGGGGAAACATCACATAGTACATCATCTTTGAAGGGAATGATGCTATAGGAGAGGTGACATTGTTGTCTAATGTAGAGGTATTGTCCCTAGCTCAACCAACCGATGGTGTATGGTTAGGGGTGTGGCGTTCTCAACAAATTCAATCTCTTAATGATATCGATTGAGATTGGGTTATTTAGGGCACTGCTATCAACAATGAAATGTAGAGGGTGGTCCCCTTCACCCACATATGTGCATGGAAGAGGTTCCCCCCCTCCTCAGGCTCCTTTGACTCTTATGGTTGGATCTTTGCAGTTGCAATGGTAGCACTAGACTTTGCATCAATGATCATATTTCCCTTATCCTGCTTTGAATCAAAGTCTAAGCCAGAGTTTGATTCTTTTTCTTTCAACAAAACCAACCACGATTTTTTTGAGTGACATTCATTAATGTTGTGCTGGGGGATTTTGTGGAAATCAAACCAATTTCCAGTGTCCTTCTTCGACTTCCCATTGTACCCTTATTTTCCCGCAACTTGGATTAATTGTATTGAGGTTGGCTATCCTTTCTTTGTCCTTTGTTCTATGAGTTGGGGCCACCTTTACAATGTTTCTATTGTGGTGAATGTACAATCCCAAACTCTTTTTTATTCCTTTTCTTAAATTTTTGCTCAATTTTGACAACATATTGATAAAAAACTCATAGTGAGGAGATGTCCAAGAAATCCATCTATGTTTGGATGTACATTTGTAAGCTATTATGGTACTTCAAAACTAGGTTTCGCTCAGAATCTTTGATACCCATCTTTGAGTGCAAGGTATGGAAGATATCGATGTACTCCAACATCGTCTAGTCTCTCTCTTGATGCAAAGTTGTCCATCTCATGAAATGTTCATCATAGTTTCCAACATGGTAGAATTCATCCTTGAGGGCATCAACAAAAGTCACCCAAGTGGGTTTTGTCCTAAATGTTGTAGAATTGTCTTCATCATGTCTCTCCTAGTAACTTTCCCACCATTATTTAACATGGGGAAGGGCCTTAAGGAGTGCAAAAGTGATTTTTTTGATGTTTAAAAATTTTTGAATAAAGTAATAACCCTCTAAAAACTTTATCCATTTCTCCAAAGAATTTGCATATATATTTCCTTCAAATAAAGGAATGTCAAAGTTAACTTGTACCTTGAAAGGTGTCATGCCTCTGAAATGGTTGCTTGTCGAAGGTATCTTGGTTTCCATTGGTAGTCGTCGAAGGATCTGGGTGAAACTTTCCATTGTCTCGTTCCTCTATCACGCGAGGACTTCCTTGAGCAACAACGGATCTCCTACTCCATCATCTCTCTTTTCATCCGCCATGGGATGCCTTTTGGGCTAGCGAGAGTGGTCTTCCCCAAACGATATTAGTTTTGATGACTTAGAAGGTTAGGAAGGTCGGTATTGTGAAAAATATTTTGAAATTGAGATCAAATTTGGGTATACACAAGGCACTCTAAGAGAAAGTGTTTTTCATTTTCAACCATTTGGGTGTCACAAATGTGACATATTCTTTCATGCCATGGTGTTTTAGGAATTGTCCAAAGTCAAGTCTCACTATGCAGCTCATGAGAATTAGTTCTTATTTTAGCAATAGTGATTCTCTTCCTTACACTAGTCAAAACAAGTCAAAACACATAGATACTTTTGATCTTCAAGATTAGGGTTAACCACTTCGTTATAGTATCTTAATTTTTTTTTATCCTCTAATTCTTTATCATCGATAATAACTTCTTCTTTTATTCCCCAATGATTTAGCTAAAACTTGGAATCATCATAAATATTATAGTAATTACTTAAAAATACAATGATGATGATTATTGTCTACTTAAAGTAGTTTTGATTTATTTGACGTATAAACTTAAATTAATTAAAAATTTCCAATAATCAAATGGTTTGGAAATGATTTTTTTATTTCTCTTTGATTTTTATGAGTTAATAAATTATGAAGTTCATTTAATTACAAAGGTTTTGAAAACTATATCTAATAGATCTTTGTAAACCATACATTATAATAGAAAACATTTTTCATTCTTTTGTGTCAAGGACTTTTAGATCAACCTTACTTTCTCTATAAACACCACAAGAATTTTTTCTTATATTTGTAATATTTATTTTCTTTCTCTAGATGACAACCACTGAAAAATAATTTGATCTTCTAACTTGGTGTTAATATTTTTTATAGTGATTTAAGAGTCTCTTACTCAAGTCCTACTATTGCTCCACATTTTCTTTTCAAACAATTTGATAGTGTTTTTAACAATATTGATATCTTGGAGGGCATCCTCATTTATTATTGTCCATTGATTTAACCGCTTTTGAGCTTTGCTTGATTTTTAGTGATATGAGGCTTCTCATTTTTCATGATAATTATTTTTTTCTTGTACATTATGTACTTAATCATAACTTTATTCTCAATGGATGGAAACCCAACGTCTCAAAGGAGGATAAGAGAAGGTATATCACACTTAATTTTAAGGTTATTTATTATAAATTGTTTTTGGATTTGCTTGATTTTCCTCCAAGTTTTCCATGATACACTTGAAATTATGATGATCACAAAATATGTTCCATATCATTGAGTTGAGATGTGTTTTGTACTAGCCCAATATAGAGGATATATATAACACTGACACGACATAAGTAGACTAAATATAATAGTTCGAAAAATAAATTAAAAAAACAAATGATGTCCCTTAATATGTTAATTTGTTATTTTTTCCAAAGGAAAACCTTTTGGGGAAACCCAAAAGACGCTTTCCCACATTATTGGAAGGCATCGCTAGTAAACCCATC
>ML792068.1:164333-175656 GCA_009831015.1 Picea engelmannii
CCAAGAGAGAACCTTTGGAATAAATACATTTGTAGGGAATTATTTATTACATAATAATGATTTATTTAATAAAGAGAGGATTGAGTCTAATAATAAAAAATAAGAAAATTGTATAGCAAATTAAAAATAATAATAATGGTTAAGAAATATGTATATATTAATGAGTAAATCAAGTAGATTCCAATAAATTAATATAAATTATACATAAAATAATAAGGTAAATAAATCCTAGTGGGTTACCTCTAGTGGTTGAGTGAGCATGAGGTCATGTCGTCAAGTCCCTAAGCTGATTTCCTCTATGGATATCGTGGGCCTCACTCAATGTCACCACTAGATTAGGTTGCCAAAACTGCAACCAACTAGCCAATTGACCTTGGGTACCATCCTTAGAATGAGGGGAAGTGTTTGATGAGTTTCCCAAGGATACACATTTCATCGTTAAAAAAAGGTAAATAAATGAAGAATCGTTGCTTAGAAATCGGATTTAAATAACTATAATAAAATAAAAAGAATAATGAAAAGGATAATATCCTAAAATAGAAAAGAAAAGAAAAATTAATGGAAAAAAGAGATAATAAAAAAATTCATATTAAGAATAGGAAGAAAAGTTATTAATAGTTATAAAAAAGGGTGAGATGATAAATTTAATAAAATTGTACTTTAATAACCAAAAATAATCAACTAAAATTTATTATTAATAAATCAACATCAATATGAGAAAGGTTAAAAAGAATGAAAATATGATAATGAAAGTTTTTTTTTAAATCTATCCTCATAAATAAATGTTGTTATTTAAGCTAATGACTTGATCTGGATTGTATAGAGAATGAAATAAATACAAGAATACGAATGGAAATACACACACACATAAATATTGTAAGGAGCACATTAACACAATGAGAACTAAAATTTTATTAATGAATGAAATAGGAAAAGACTGTGAAATGAAAATCAATACAAACTAGCTTGAATGGTGGTAGATTATTTATGAAGAGAGAGGTGTTTTCTATGCTCATTCACAAGAAGACATTACAAGAGGAAAAAATAGCCTTTAACATAAAGTAATAAACCCTAAATATCTAAAACCCTAATCCTAGGAGTCGAAGTGCCAAAAGGATTGCAGGCGCCAATGTGACTAGTTGATGCATCAACTTCCCAGGGGTGCAACTTTTGCATTCAATCTCTATTTGGGAAACACAATAGATCATTGGAAATATCTAACTGAGAAGTACAATTATTAGTAGGCTTGAGTGTGCCATAGTAAATCTAGGCCCTCAAATGGACAAAAAACATTATTTAGGACCTCAAAACGACCCCAAAAGTTTAAGACCTAAAAAATTGTAGAAAAAAATACTGTTAATGTGGAGAACCATCTTGAGTCAGTGGAAGAGGTGGGTGGCCATTGATTTCCACCTAGATCGTTCCTACCCCATTAGGAAGCAATGGTCCCCATTGCGTCAAGTTCCCCCATTAGATGGGGAAACTTTTGTTGAATTTGACTCTTGGTGAGCCACATTCCTTAGTGAAGTTGTCTAGCCTTGACAACTTGATAGAGTTACATGTTTTGTTCTTGGGTGCCATTTTTCTTGGTGTCCATGATCTGATCCATTCTATCCTTTTTAATGCGGTTAGGATTGAGTTATGTAAAGGGCCAAATGCTCATCCACCTTCAATGTGTCCAATAGGGATGGAAAATATGGTTGAAGTAGCTCCACATTAAATACTAGGTGCAAGCCAACGAAAAGGGGAATACTCAATTCAAAAAAATTCTCACCCACAACCTTCATGATGGTGTAAGGCCCATATCAGAGTGGTTTGATATTCCTTTAGGGACCTGTGAGGTAATCTTTATGCAAATGCAACCACACCTTATCATCGACTTGAAACTTGTGTGGAACCTGATGTTGGTCATGTCATTGCGTGTACTTGGCATCAGTTTTCTGCATGATATCATGAACCTGTTGTTGGATGTGTTGGGTCCTTTCAACAAATTTGGCTTCTCTATCTACCTTAGTTTGAGCATGGGAGGAGTCTTCCTATGAAGATTCAATGGTCAGAGCTACATCAATGGGGCCCAATGGTTGGAACCTCGATCACAAATGAAAAGGGTTGTGGCCAATATAGTTGTGTAGGGATTTTTTGTAGTTATGTTGAACATATGGAAGAATCTCATCCCATGTACGTCGATGCTTGGAGTTGTACATGGATAGGATATTCACAACCATCTGATTGACCACTTATATTTTTCCATTTGTTTGGGGGTGGAAAGAAATTGATTTGGTTAGCTTGGTGTCCATCAGAGACCATAGATTGGACCAGAAGGTACTAAGGAACCTATTATCCCTATTTAAAATAATGCTCCATGGTAGCTCAAAATGAACCCAAACACGCTCAAAGAAGAGCTTATCAATGACTTTGCCTATGGTACTCTTCTTACATTGTGCCAAAATGGCCATCTTAGAGAACCAATTGACAACCACAAAGACACATTTGTTACCATGCTTGGTGCAGGGAAAATATGACATGTAATCCATGGAGACTAACTCCCAAAGCTTGTCTAGGGTAGGTAGAGTATATAGCCCCTACTTCTTAATGACAAGTTTAGAAATGGAACAAGCAATGCACAATCCGACACACCTGCTAACGTCATGTCATAGTTTTGGCCAGTATAAATACTTCTGAAGTATTGCTACTGTCTTCTCCACACTGAAGTTCCCTACCCCCCAATTGTAATGTGCCTCCCAAATTAGCTTTGCATGCTCACTTGAAGGAACACAAAGATGTTGTAGATAACACACAAGTGCATCCTGGAGGTGAAAGTACGGAACTTGTTTACCTGGACCCAGTGTATGATATGTAGTAGTGAAGTTAGGGTCGATGTCACACAATTGTGGCCACCCAAAGGTATTGTTCCCGTAGAGTTAATAAATGTGGTTAGTTCCACAACCAAGGGTCCATTTAGGTAGTCTGCAACATGGTTTGTGTTGTCCTTATTGTACTTAATGTTCAAGTGGATTTGTTGCAAGTACATGGACCACTTCTGATGGAGATCGTGTTGTAACTTTCCTTGTGTCTACATGAATTAAAGAGGATTGTGATCAATGTGGATGATCGTTTGCTTTCCAATAATATAATTATTCCACCATCGACATGCTTGCATAATGGAGTATGTATCCTTGTCATAGCTGGGATAAATACAAACAATATTAGAGAGTGTCTTTCTATGATAGGCCATCGGATGTCCATGTTGAGTGAGGACTACACCAATAGAATTTAGAGGCATATGTCTCAATCTCAAAATGATGTTGCAGGTCTAGTAGAGTGAGAACTGGTGCAGATCAGAGGGAGTGTTTTAGATCCTCGAATTCTTTCTATTGTGACTTAAAACAATAAAACTTGGATTTAGCTCCACCCTTGGTTACTTGGCTTAATGGCCAAGTGATATGAGAGAACCCCAACAAAAACCTATGGTAGAATTTGGAAAGGCCCAAGAAGTTGTGAAGCTTTGTTAAATTCATCAGGGCTAGGAAATTATGAATGAATTGGATCTTCGTTGGGTCCACATGCACCCCATGTTCATCCATGATGTATTCTAGATATTGAATCACCTGCAAATGAGTCTTTCTCTAGGTTGGTATATAACTTGTTTTACCGTAGAGTGCTTAGGATTTGATGAATGTGCTACAAATGTTATGTCCAAGTTCTACTAAAGATGAGTATGCCATCCAAATATACCACCAAAAACTAGTTTATGAGTGGCCATAAGATATCATCCATCATCATCATGAATGTTTTCGAAGCATGAGTCAATCCAAAAGGCATGCCCAAGCACTCAAAAATGTCTTCTTAAGACCCGGAGACGATCTTCCATACATCAGTTTGTTCAATTGGGACCTGGTGGTAGTCTGACTTCATATCAACCTTATTAAATAACTTGGCACCTTTAAGTTGATCAAGAAGATCGTCAATTCAGGGGATCGGGTATCAGTTCTTAACAATGATTTTGTTTAGGGATTTATAATCATTGTAGTTTTGCCATGTTTCATCCTTCTTCTGCATAAATACAATTGGGTTTCCACAAGTAAAAGAGCTTGGTCAAATGTGTTGGATTATTGAGAGGGGGGATGAATCAGTGATAGAGAAATCCAATCCCTTTTAACCACAATATGCAAGTGTTATATCAATGTAGTATCATCCAATAGTTGTTGAGTAAATAAACAATGAACAAATGAACAATCATACACATACACAGTGCACCAATGTTTTTACATGGAAACCCAAAGTGGGAGAAAACCAGAGAATGCTTCTTCTTATATGTCTTTAAGAATTACATTCATTAGAAGCACCAACTTCCTTTGTTTTCCAGCTGGAACTGGAAGGAGGCTCCAACCCCTTAATTTCTCAGGCTACAACCTGAAGGAAGCTCAAACTCCCCAATTCTCTGGCTACAACCAAAAGGAGGCTACGACCCCCTATGTTCTTCGACTACAACCACATGTCCTTGCCCATCCAACCGCCTTGACGTAGAAGTAGAATGATGGAACCACTGTCACAATATCACTGTGAGATATACTGTTGTAAACCTTTACCAAACAACCTATGCCAATAACCTGAACCAAGTATCAACCTGTACCTCAACCTACAATCAACTTGTACAATAAACAAGTGCATCAACCATGCACCAACTTTAACCAAACAACTTGTAATCAACCTGTACCATAAGCAAGTGCATCAACCATGCACCAACCATGAACCAACCTGTACCTCAACCTATACCATGAACAAGTGCATCAACCATGCACCAAACCTGTACAAATAACATGTCGCAACAACCTTTCCAAACGACCTATCACAACAATCTATCTCATCAATCTTATCAACCAAACCAGATATACTCACCTAGAACAATCACAAAGACAAATCTCAAAATGTGCATCAACCAAGAATAACACAACAACTCATAATCATCACCAAGATCGATATGTGCTTCTAATAATATACCAATACAAGTATGTTACATCATCCATAAACCATGTGTCAACAATACTACTAACAAGTGCCTCCAACCATGTACCAAGTATGTACCAATCATGTATCAACTACTCATCGGCTATGACTCATCAATATGTACCAACATCATCAACTATACACCTCATGTATGTGCCAACTCATCAACTACTTGTCTCAACCATGTACCCAACATGTAACTCAACCAAAATCCCTCATCAATTTCATCATCCAAATCTGATTTGTAACTCTGTAATAGAACTGGTGTATAAGATAACATACCTGCAAACCTTCCTTAACTTTAACAACAAGAGACTAGCATTTTCATCAAACTTTACTTTAGTCTCACATGACTAATTTTGGATTAGTCAATAACCCTAACTTGAAATAATAATAACTATGTACATGTAATGAATAAAGATCTAAAAATGGTACACAATGTTCTTCAGTGTCTTTTATGCAATTCCTCTAGACTTCACTACTTGGAACCTCTCAGAAAATGAGTTATAGCAAAAAAGACATACCTTGTTGAATTATGGCTTATTCTAGAGAGTGAACTTGTAGAGAGTGCCCCATACAAAATATTTGTTGTATGGATCTGAAAATTGTAAACATAATACCACAGATTGTACTCTAAACAATACATTTGGTATTACTGAATTTGGATCTGTTATGAAGAAGTTATGACATTTTTACTCGAAACGCCTGTTTTAGACTAGTTTCAGGACTAGCCATAAACCCTATTTTGCACGGTGTGTAACTCCAAAAATACAACAAACCATAAGCTGAAATTTGTATCACAGCTACTTGGATATGTTTCCTCAATGGCCTCCCAATTTCATGGTCTGAATCATTCTAGAAAAAAAATTATTGCGAAAATGGTGAGATGACCTGTAAATAACATACCTTAGAAAGCATCATCAAAATAATTTATCCTCCCTTGAATTTTGGCCTTCTTTACTTCACCTTTTCTCTGAAATTCGGATTAGATATCCTTTGGTTACCTCGGTCACCTATAGATATTCAATATGATCAAGTGTAATTAAAATGAGAGAGCCTTGCCTCTTATTTATACTTTCATGTAGCTTCCTCAAGGGGTTATTTTTTGACCATCTTAACCCACTTTCCAAATTTTAGGGTTAACCCACTTCTAACCACTTGTCAACTTAGTAATTTCTCCATTAACTTTATTATTTAAATAATTTATTTTGTATTCACCTTGACTTATATTACACTCATCACTTCACTTTATTATTTACCTTCTAAAATCTCTTAAACCACTTTGACTACTTTGACCTTTTGGGGCTTCTAGATGACTCATGAGGGTTCTCCAACTTCACATGGCCATAACTCTCTAACCGTGAGGATTTATGTGACGTTCCACATAACACTGGAAATGACATGACATGTACTATCCATCTAAAATATTCTTACCTGCAAATATATCAAAACTCATACCATTGTCCATAAAACAAACTTGGGTCCATTACCCAAACCTTTCTCCAACTTCACATGGCCATAACTCTCTAACCGTGAGGAGTTATGTGACATTCCACATACCACCGAAAATGGAATGACATGTACTATCCATATGGAATATTATTACTGCAAATATATCAAAACTCATACCATTATCCATCAAATAAACTTGGGTCCATTACCCAAACCATTGTGCTACCATAATTCTCTACCAAAATTTCTTCAAGGGTTGACATCAATGACAACCAACCCAATTAATCAACAATGTCCCCCTTTGGAATTGATGGAAACACTCTAATGCAATATTGAAGTCATGTCACTCATGCTCCCCCTGTACCTTTACCTTGGAATTTACCTTTGCATCTGATAAATCTCCCCCCCTTTGTCATCAATGGCAAAGGTATCTTTCCATCTGGGGTTGCTCCCCCTAACTAAACTATCCTTGGGAATACTCCCCCTGACTGAACTCTTACTGAAATTGATCTTCCAACCTAAAATGTCCTCTTTATGGTGCTTCCTCATGTATATCTAAGACATATAAGATAAGCATTCAAAATCATTCATTTTGGAGTAGAAATTACTCTGAGTCTCTAGCGAAGATACTCAAAGGCTTCTCTTGGAAGCGGTTTTGTAAAGATGTTTGCCACTTGTTCTTTTTTTCCCACATATTCAACTCTGTTGTTCTTCTTTGCAACATGTTCCCGTAGAAAGTGATACTTTATTGGAATGTGCTTTGTCTTGGAGTGCATCACCGGGTTCTTTGAGATACTGATGGTGCTTGTATTATCACAATAGATTGGAATGAGATCATCATACTCAACCTGTATATCTATCAAAAAAAAATTCATCCATAGAACCTATGTAAAACATGTTGTTGCTGCAATATACTCTGCCTTGACTGTAGATAATGATATTGATGATTGTTTCTTGCTTAACCATGATACTAAACACTCACCCAAGTATAACACTGCTCCACTAGTGCTTCGTCGACCATCAATGCAACCTTCCCAATCTTCATCTGTGTAGGCAATAAGTGATATATCCTTTCCTTTTGGATACCATAATCCAAACTCTTCTATTCCTTTGAGATATATGAAAATCCTCTTTACTGCTAATACATGTGATTCCTTTGGTGTTGCTTGAAATTGTGCCACCTGTCCAACTGCCTGCATTACATCTGGTCTGGATGTTGTCACATATAGTAAGATACCAATCATTTACCTATATTTCCTATGGTATGTAGACTTTGAATCATCATCTTTGCTCAACTTGCAATTGGTTTGCATAAGAGTGGTAACTAGTTTGCAATCTTCCATTCCAAACCTCTTTAGCATTTCTCTGATATACTTAGTTTGAGAAATAAAAATTCCTTGGTTTCTTTGACATATCTGAAGACCCAAAAATAAGGATAGTTCTCCAAGTAATGAAATTTCAAATTCGTTTTACATATCCTTTGAAAATTTATGGCTGAACCCGTCATTAGTACTTCCAAAACAATATCATCAACATAAATTTCAATTAATAAAATACTACCTTGAGTTACCTTGATGTAGAGGTTGTTGTCTGTGCTTCCTTTCCATAGTTCGTAGGGAGTTTTGTCATTGTTGTTTCTGAGCATTACTATGTTTTGAATGTGAACTGTTGTATGCATTGCATGTGTCCAAAAAAAATCTGTCAATTTGGAATCCATTAGCATTGTTCGAGCCATTTCCTATGTAATTATCATCCATTATGATAATGTTCCTTTGTATCTGAACCACTCTCTGAACCAATCTGTGAATCCATGCTCTCGTCCACTGTCATATATATGTCCAAACCTACTAAGTGTTCTTATGAATCCATCTATGTCCATACTGTTCAAGACTCTACTTGCACAAATGTCCATAATGCTGACCCATTTATCACTATACTATCATGAAGTCTTGATTAATCTATCAAACTATACTTATGCTAACTGACTGCTCTGAATCGGTCTTCTCAAACTCTGCAAGTTGCTCGAAGGATGGTTCTTTGATATGTCATAACTATCACATAGACTCCCCCTGTCTAATATTCATATTACATGGGAGTCTCTAAGTCGAATGGCTCAGAACAATTCCTTCTCTGATGTGTATTCATCATCATCTTCATTGGTAGATTCATTATCTCTCTGAGCTCTGACTTCTTTCTTTCTGTCCATGTATTAATCTTTCACTACAATGATCGGAAGTAAAATCTCTTGAACCTGTTCCTTATTTACTTGTCCTTCCTTTATTTCAGTTATTTTCCAAACCTTTTTGTATCTGACATCTTTCTTTTTCTCTGTAGAATTTTCTTCATCTCGTTTTATTGTCAATCTTGTGATCTCTGGTACCTAGTCTTTGTTTACATATTCTTCCTGTTTTCTTATCCATACTTTCTTATATCTAATATCACGGTTCTCTTTCATGGAAGTATCGATCATGCTTCTACAATCACTGGCTATGTGTCCATAGTTGTGACATTTGAAACACTCAATTTTACATGTGGCCACATAGGCACTTCTTGCTTGAACATTTCTTTTATAATCCCTGCAATATGCAACCTTATGTCCAAAATTAGTACAATAAAAACAATGAACATAAAAGAAATTTGCATACCTGGGAGTGAATTATCTTCTTTGTGGTGTAGTCCTTTTGAATTTCTGCCTTGACTGATCATGATCATGATTGAATCTTCTTTGTGGATTGAACACAGATGGTCTTCTTGAAGATGTATCTTCAATAGTTTTCTTAGATTCTGGTTGACCATGATTCCTTCCTTTAAGTGCTTATGCATAACTCTTTCTATTTTGTTCATTCTTATTTTCTAGCAACCTAGAGTGCTTCTCTTCAATCTTTGTAACTGATGTGGATGTTTCTGTCTCTTCAATGTTCTTTTTGAGCTTGATGATTTTACTTATCAATGTGACAACTTCTTATTCAAGCTTCTCAACCTCTTCTTCTTTATTTAATATCTGAGACTTCATGACTTCTTTTGTTCTCTTCGCTTCCTCAAGATGAATTTTTAATGTGATTATTTCTTCTTCAAGTACTTTCTCTTCTTGACCAAACTATGACTCAAGTTGGTTTAGATCATTAGTTATTTTCTTAAGATGATCTATCAATATATTCTCTCTCATTTATGCTTCTTCCTTTTGTGATTATATGTTGGATTCCAAACACTTATTTTGATATTCAATATTTTCTTTGATCTTTCTAGCTTCTTCTAGCTGAGTTCTTAAGTTCTCGATGACCTGTTGGGCTTCTTCCAAAATGTGAACACTTTCCTTTTGTTTCATCAATTCTTTCTTGAGTGAATTGCTTTCTTCTCGTAGTTCATCTAAAGCACTAATCAATTCTGCCTCATAATTGTCTTCTTTTTCAATTGGTTTTTCTGTCTCATTTCCTTCATGGCATTCTATTTCAACATGTCCTTGTTTTTCACAATTAAAGCAAAACAAAATACCTATGTTGATTATGTACACTTCATCTTTTGAATCTGTTTGACATGGCGAGCATATTTCTTCTTGATCTATACCTACATCTTCTTTGGCATTTTCTGAATCTATGATGGGTGAAGAATATATGTCATGTAACTTATCCCAAAGTTCTTTGGTTGATGAATATTTACCAACCTTTTCTCTTACCGGATTAGGTAATCCTTCCTAGATGAAATCCATTTCTATTTTGTTATTCTTCTTCAATTCCTTCTTGGCTGCAGTCTTTTCCCTTTTTGAACTATCATATCCTATAACGAATAATATCCAAATATAATTTCCTCGTTCCTGTAAAAATGCTTTCGTCCTTATGCTCCACATCTCATACTTTAAACCATTTTGACCATTAAACAATGGTACTCCATTCTTAGAATAATCCATGATCTCCTTCTAGTAGTTAAATTGTTCCCTAAAGGAACCTGCTCTGATACCAATTGTTGTTTTACTAAGAGGGGGGGGGAATCAGTAATAGAGCAATCCAATCATGTTTAACCACAATATGCAAGTGTTATATCAATGTAGCATTATCATCCAATAGTTACAGAGTAAATAAACAATGAACAAATGAGCAATCATACACATACACAATACATCAGTGTTTTTATGTGGAAACCTAAAGCGGGAGAAAACCACATAATTATTTTTCTTATATGTCTTTAAGAATTGCATTCATTGGAAGCACCGACTTCCTTTGTTTTCCAGCTGCAATTGGAAGGAGGCTCCAACCCCCTAATTTCACAGGCTACAACCTGAGGAAAGCTCAAATTCCTCAATTCTCTGGCTACGACCAAAAGGAGGCTATGATGCCCTATGTTCTTTGGCTACTACCGGAAGGTGGATAAAACCACCTATCCTTGCCCCGTCCAACCTCCCTGACGTAGAAGTAGAATGATGGAACCACTATTGCACTATCATTGTGATATATATTGTTGTAAACATGTACCAATCAACCTGTACCAATAAACTGAACCATGCATCAACCTATACCTCAACCTGTAATCAACCTATACCATAAAAAATGTGCATCAACAATGCACCAACATGTACCAAACAACCTGTAATCAACCTGTACCATAAACAAGTGCATCAACCATGCACCAACCTGTACCATGAACAAGTGCATCAAACATGCACCAAACCTGTACAAATAACATGTCACAACAACCTGTCTCATCAATATTATCAACCAAATCATATATACTCACCAAGATCAATCACCAAGACAACTCTCAAAGATGTGCATCAACCAATCATAACACAACAACTCATAATCATCACCAAGATCAATATGTGCTTCTAATAATATACCAATACAAGTATGCTACATCATCCATAAACCAT
>ML792068.1:176078-196538 GCA_009831015.1 Picea engelmannii
CCTTAACTTTAACAACAAGAGACTAGCATTTTCATCAAACTTTACTTTAGTCTCACATGACTAATTTTGGATTAGTCAACAACCCTAACTTGAAATAATCATAACTATGTACCTGTAATGAATAAAGATCTAAAAATGGTACATGATGTTCTTCCATGTATTTTATGCAATCTCTCCAGACTTCATTACTTGGAACCTCTCAGAAAAGGAGTTATAGCAAAAATGGCATACCTTGTTGAATTTTGTCTTATTCTAGAGAGCGAACTTGTAGAGTGTGCCCCGAACATAATATTTTTTGTATGGATATGAAAATTGTACAAAGAATACTACATACTATACTCTAACCAATACATTTTGTCTTACTAAATTTGGATCTATTATGAAGAAGTAATGACGTTTTTACCCGAAATACCTATTTTAGACTAGTTTCAGGACTAGCCACAAACCCTATTTTCCATGGTGTGTAACTCCAAAAATACGACCCACAAGCTGAAATTTGTAACACAACTACTTGGATATGTTTCATCAATTGCCTCCCAATTTCACAGTTTGAATCATTCTAGAAAAAACATTATTGCGAAAATGGTGAGATGACCTGTAAATAACATACCTTAGAAAGCATCATCAAAAGAATTTATCCTCCCTTGAATTTTGGCCTTCTTTACTTCACCTTCCCTCTGAAATTCGGCTTAGATATCCTTTGGTTACCTCATCCACCTATAGATATTCAATATGTTCAAGTGTAATTAAAATGAGAGAGTCTTGCCTCTTATTTATACTTTCATGCAGCTTCCTCAAGGGATTACCTTTTAACCATCTTAGCCCACTTTCCTTATTTTAGGGTTAACCCACTTCTAACCACTTGTCAACTTAGTAATTTCTCCATTAACTTTATTATTTAAATAATTTATTTTTTATTCACTTTGACTTATAGTACACTTATCACTTCACTTTATTATTTACCTTCTAAAATCTCTTAAACCAGTTTGACTAGTTTGACCTTTTGGGGCTTCTAGATGACTCACAAGGGTTCTCCAACTTCACATGGCCATAACTCTCTAACCGTGAGGAGTTATGTGACGTTCCACATACCAATGGAAATGGAATGACATGTAATATCCATCTAGAATAATCTTACCTGCAAATATATCAAAACTCATACAATTATTCATCAAACAAACTTGGGTCCATTACCCAAACCTTTCTCCAACTTCACATGGACATAACTCTCTAACCGTGAGGAGTTATGTGAAGTTCCACATACCACCAGAAATGGAATGACATATACTATCCATTTGGAATAGTCTTACCTAAAAATATATCAAAACTCATACCATTATCCATAAAAAAAACTTGGGTCCATTACCCAAACTATTGTGCTACTCGAATTCGCTACCACACTTTCTTCAAGGGTTGACATTAATGACAACCAACCCAATTAATCAACAGAATGTGGCCCTTTTGGATGAGCTCATGATTTTGACATTTTGTTTCCTCATTCTACAAAAGAGAGAATCTATATATTGGGTCATTAGGTAAAGGAACACCAGGTATCAAGTCAATTGAGTTTTTGACTTGGTAGTGCAGAGGTACTCCTACAGGTGAAGCAAATATATCTTTGTATTCCTCCACAATTTTGTCCACCTACTTTTTCTATATGGAGAGGCCCATGTTGAGGTGATGGTGGTCGTACTGACCTTCCATTCACCTTCTAAATGAACCATGAAGAGGAAAAATTTCCAATCTGAGAGATTACCTTTCAACATTGCTTTGCTAAGAGAAACAAGACTATAGTAGTCAGGACTACCTCTAGTACCTTGTAGATTTGGCCTCCCAAAGTAACATTGACACTATGATGTCGAGACTCATAAACAACATGGAATTTCCACATATAGGGTTTCCCTAAAATAATATCACAAAATTCAAGTGGGGAAACATCACACAATACCTCATATTTGAAGGGATTTATGTTATATGAAAGGTGACATTGTTGGCTAATGCATAAGTATTGTCCCTAGCTCAACCAACCGATGATGTATGGTTATGGGTGTGGCGCTCTCAGAAAATTCAATTTCTTAATGATATCGATTGATATTGGGTTCTTTTGGCTACCACTATCAACAATGAAATGTAGTAGACAATCCCCTTCACCCACATCTGTGCATGGAAGAGGTTCCCCCCCTCCCTAGGCTCCTCTGACTCTTATGGTTCGATCTTTGCAGCTGTAATGGTAGCATTGGGTTTTGTATCAATGACCCTATTTCCCTTATCCTAATTTGAATCAAAGTCTAAGATAGAGTATGATTCTTTTTCTCTCAGCAAAACCAACCATGGTTGTTTTGAGTGACATTCATTAGTGTTGTGCTAGGGGATTTTGTGGAAATCGCACCAATTTCCAGTGTCCTTCTTCGACTTCCCATTGTACCCTTATTTTCTCGCAACTTGGATTGATTGTATTGAGGTTGGATATCATTTCTTTGTCATGTGTTCTATGAGTTGGGACCACCTTTAACATGCTTCTATTGTGGTGAATGTACAGACCCAAACTCTTGTTTATTCATTTTCTTAAAGTTTTGCTCAATTTTGACAACATATTGATAAAAAAAACTTGCAGTGAGGAGATGTCCAAGAAATCCATCTATATTTGGATGTACATGTGTAAGTTGTTGTGGTACTTCAAAACTACGTTCCACTCATAATCTTTGATACCCATGTTTGAGTGCAAGGTATGAAAGATATCGATGTACTCCAACACCATCTAGTCTCTCTCTTGATGCAAAGTTTTCCATCTCATGAAATGTTCATCATAGTTTCCAACATGGTAGAATTCCTCTTCGAGGGCATCAATAAAAGTCACCCAAGTGGGTTTTGTCCTAAATGTTGTAGAATCGTCTCCATCATGTTTCTCTTAGTAACTTTCCCACCAATTTTTAACATGGGGAAGGGCCTTAAGGAGTGCAAAATTGATTTTTTTGATGTTTGAAAATTTTTGAACAGAGGAATAACCCTCTAAAAATTTTATCCATTTCTCCAAAGAATTTGCATATATATTTCCTTCAAATAAAGGAATGTCAAAGCTAACTTGTACCTTGAAGGGTGTCGCACCTCTGAAATGGTTGCTTGTTGAAGGTATCTTGGTTGTCATTGGCAGTCGTTGAAGAATCTGGGTGAAACTTTCCATCGTCTCATTCCTCTTTCACACGAGGACTTCCTTGAGCAACAACTTGATAGGATCTCCTACTCCATCATCTCTCTTGTCATCCACCATGGGAAGCCTTTTGGGCTAGAGAGAGTGGTATTCCCCAAATGAAATCAGTTTGAGATCCAACTCTCTATACCTTGACCTCATTTGGAACATGTACTGAGAAACAACAAAGAGTGGATTGTTATGATACCACTGATTTGGATTGTATAAAGAATGAAATGAAAGGCAAGAATATGAATGGAAACAAAAAACACATATAAATATTGTAGGGAGCATAGTAATACAATGAGAACCTAAATTCTATTAATGAATGAAATATGAAAAGACTATGAAATGCAAAGCAGCACAAACTAGCTCGAATGGTGGTAGCTTATCTCTAAAGAGAGAAGTGCCATTTACACTCATTTTCAAAAAGACACTACAAGAGGTTGAAATGACCTTTTAACATAAAGTAATAAACCCTAAATATTTAAAACCATAACCCTAGGAGACGAAGCACCAAAAGGATTGTGGGCCCCAAGGTGGCTAGTTGATATGTTAACTTCCCAGGGAAACAACTTTTGCATAGAATCTCCATTTGGGGCGTACAATAGCTCGTTAGAAATATCTAACTAACGAGTACAATCATTTGTAGGCCTAGGCATGCCATGACAACTCTAGGCCCCCAGATGGTAAAAAAACATCATTTTAGGACCTAAAAAATTGTAGACAAAAAAACTGCCAAGATGGAGAACCATGTTGATTCGGTGGAAGAGGTGGGTGGCCACCAATGTCCACCTAGGTCATGACTATTATATTTACCAAATCAACATAGTTTTTCGCTTCATCCTCCATCCAAAAATCACTTCGTCCTACCTTTCCTCCTTAATGTTAAATTATGTTTCCTTACATTCATGGAATCATTGATCATATTTCCAAGATCTTAGCTAAAAATAATATCAAAACTATTTTCAAACCCCACAAAACCTTAAATAAATTGTTCATAAATGTCATAGATAAATCTAACTCTCTTCTTTCTCAAGTTGTTTACCAAATTGCCTGCTCTGGTGGCAAATCCTAAATGGGCCAGAACAACAAATCCATCCAAACCCATGTCAAGGAACATATCATCGATACATTTTATAATCAACTCACTAAATATGTTATTGTGGAACATTTCCATAACATCAAACACATTTTCTACTTCAATCAAACTAAATCCTTAGCACTAACTCCCCACTACTCATCACACATCATTAGAAAAACCCTTCAAATTGAAAAGAAACCTATCAATATTAATTGAGAAAAAACTTAAACTTTCTTAAAAACCTGTCATCCATCATTTAGATGATTAATACCTCCCCATTCTCTCCTCATTTCCTCTTATTTACTTATTATTTTACATTCCAACCTTTAAACATCTATTCCCCATATTTTCATCTCTTTTAATTCCTACATATCCTCTTTTAACGTGCGTCTCCTTTATTTGGATTTGTTATTTATTTCTCATCTCTTTTTGTTTAAACATATCACCTCTTAGTTCTCCAATCTTCTTCCTTTTATTCATTTATTTTATTTTAATTTATTTTATCATTAATTATATATTTTTCCATCTCTTTCTTTATTCTTTTTTAAAATCTTAATTTTTTTCTCTATATCAAGTTTTATTTCTTTCCTCAATTATATATTTATATTTACTCATTTTTATATCAAATATTTATTTATTTCCTCATTTATATTTACTCATTTTTTTTAAGTATTTAAAAAACCTCCTTCTCTCCATTCTTATATTAATATTAATTTATTATTAATATATATTTTTAATTGATTAATTTTCACTTCAAACATAATCTTATTAAATTTGTTATTTAATCATAGTTTTATGTTTTTAATTGTTAATATTTTTTCTTCTATTATTTTTATACATCTTAAAAAAATTTAAATCCAATTTCAAAAAGGACAAGTGTAAACATTTACTTTTTATGTTAGATTCATAATGAAGAAAACAACATAAACATAAATAAAATAACTTAAACAATCAAGAAATCATGATGAATTAGAGATAAATAAATATTGGCAGAAAAGGCATACTCGATATGCATCAATGAGTGAGCAAATAATCATGTACATAGACGTACATATATAATACAAATATACCATAATTGTTATGTAACTGTATAACAGTTAGGTAAATTAACTAACTTATGATTAGAGATTTAACATCCCCCCTTAATCATAAGTTCATTCTTGCCTGAAAAATTGTCACTACTTGACAATCAACAATGTGTCAAGCAAATATTCAGAGGGTTGGTTGAAGATGCTCTCTGAACTCTGAAAAAAATAGCAGAAGTTGATGTCTTCTACTAAATTGGTGTTTTAAGGGTGAACACAAACTCATTTGGTGGTTTCGGGATGACCACAAACCGAATGTCTAGCAGAAGATGATGTCTTCTACGAAATGGCATGGTTTTAAGTTGACCATAAACTAACAAGGGCTCAAGGCTAAAAAATCTGAAAATGTAACAACCGGAACTTAATGTCTTTTGCTTAATTGGTGGTTTTAAGTTGACCACAAACCATATCAACAACATTATGTTCAGGAACAAGACTGCATACCAGGAACTAGGCTGTATACTTGATCATCTATTCACAGGCTCTAAATCAAACTTGGAACCTGACTGGAAACTTTAGATTCCCCTGTCAGGGACAAGTGGTTCAAATTCCCTTGAACATCATTCACAAGTATGGCCAAGAAGAGATCTGTCACCTATATAAGCTACTGGAACAAGGTGTGTTCTTTCACAATGTAAAGTGGAAAATGTTAAATTATCTTCTAGCGGAATCTGAAGACTCGATCTTCAACTCAGAAGACTACATCAACTGGGCCTCGATCATACCCTATATCATCCAAACCTGAAAAACATCTATGTCCGTCAACTGTAGAAATATCTCCAATCAAGTACAGTTGTACTTGTGTATAAATTCGTCGATAAGAATGCTCTAATAAATTGGCTTCCAAACTCCAACGCCAATTCCCTAACCATTCAAAATGAATATGTTTCCGCTTGTGCTTTTGACACCTTACTGAGGGGTGATTTGTCTTCCCACAAAATCTGCATGGGTGAAGATCAAAATAGTTTGACTTATTATGACCAAACCGGTGACAATGTTTGCACTGTATGAGTTCTTTATCCGACCGATTATACAAATATGGAACATTTGTAGCATCATCATCATCAACAATATCATGTACCTGTTCCTTACCAATATCCTCAAGCTCTGTCTTCTTATCATCGTTCAAAAAACCTCCACTCACAAAGCAAACAGGTTCGCAATAATTAGGAATATGAAAAAGGTTGTCAACATCCTTTTCATAGCCTAGTCCATATTGATTTCTTTTAAGGTGTAATTCTTCCCATGGTCGAACAATTCTAAATTATTTGCCACATTTATTGATAACTTTTTCTGACATAGGGACTTCATCCAAGTCATCCTCATGTTAATGAGTGTCATCACTAGTCAACTGAATGTCTTCATTGAAGTCACTTTCATCCTTGATGTCATCTTGTTTGTTGAAATCACATTGTTGTTGTCGAAGCAAACTTAACTCATCAGTTAACATTTTGTTTTGAAGTTTGCACATATCAATCTTCATGTGTGTTACTTGTAAATAAGTAATCATTGTACTAAGAGTGCACTTTTTTATTGCAATTGTAGATTCTGTAGTTAAGTTAATTAATGTGCGCAATATTGTAAATATTTCTTCAATTCTTGCCATTATGCAAATTGTATCTTGTTGTGCATTCCAAGAGCGATCGTCCATTGCAGGAATGGAAATGACTTAGATGCACGCAAAGATCCTAAGACCCCCTTATTCAATTTCGGGTGGGTCAAGGACACAAAGACAAATATGCAATTTGATTATGTAGGATGATCCCCTATAACCCCTTATAACACCTTGAAAACCCTTATAACTCCAATTACAATCAATGGAGAAAAATCCTCCATACAAAACCTTATAACTCCTTAAGGACACATCAAAATATTGCTTTACATAAAACCTTATAACTCCTTTTACAAAATTTTGAGTATATTATGAATGTGATCCCACTTGAATTAAATAAGACTTTTAGAAAATCTAATTTTAATCCACTTATTACTCCCAAATTTAAAATTTTAGAAAATCAAATTTTAATCCACTTATTACTCCCAAATAAAAGCCTTTAGAAAAATTTTCATAAAGCTTAAAGCTTTTAACTGTTAACCAACCGAAATTTCTTTACTGAAAATTTACTGAAGTTTTTTTTAATCCAAATTAAGCTTAAAGCGACTAGAGTTATACCGTAGGCCAACTTCTTTCCTCCAAAAGCTTCTGTGGATCTCTCCCATATGGTCGCTTTTCTTTTCTCGAAAAGACTTGATGGTCGACAACTCCTTCACAGGTGCTGGCAGAGACCGTTCTGTACATGACAAAATTACATCTCACCAGGTTGCATTTGACAGTTTATTCACCAAGTCTTGGCAAAGATCGTTCTGTAGGCGGCAAGTTTTATCCCAAGCAGGCTCTTTGAACTTTGGTCAAGGGACAAATACTACACGATTTTGCAGAGGGCAGAGGCCTCTCCATTTCGTTTGTTTAACAAAAATATCAGGTAGAATAGATCCAAATTCAACACAATTTTAATCCACTAAGATGAAATGATCAGTGATTGCGCCACAAAAATAACTTAGATTTACTCACAAACGAAGAAAATTGGTGTTATTGCTCCAAAACGCTTTGTCTACTGAAATTGTCCATGCCATCATGCCTTGTGAAAATGTATCCCGAGAGCATGTAACTCAACCAATCATTAAATGAAATAGATCACACAAACTTTATGTACCGAGCAATAAAGTCGGATTGCATGAATTATGTTGCAGAGAAAAAAACCGAAGATCCAAATTTACAACCATAAACTTCTCCTTCTCCTTCGTCCATACCCAGATCACAATTTTGTTGTACAAGATTAATAGAGAAATACATGTTTCCTTTGGAAAATTAAACACAAAGATATGAGCATGATATACTTGGGAAAGGGAAGGACGAAAACATAAATTGGTTGCAATATCATTCAATTTCCATTCAAACCATTTTGCTCCAAATTTCCATGATTACATTGCTCGGTTAATGCTCTCTTTGCTCTTCTTCAATTAGATCATATGTTTGCTCTGATACCATTGTTAGATTCATAATGAATAAAACAACATAAACATAATGAAAATAACTTAAGCAATCAAGAAACCATGATGAATCAGAGATAAATAAATATTGCAGAAAAGACATACTCTATATTCATCAATGAGCGAGCAAATAATCATGTACATAGACGTACATATATAATACAAATATACCATAATTGTTATGTAATTGTATAACAGTTAAATAAACTAACTAACTTATGATTGGAGTTTTAACATTTTGGACTCTTTTGTGCAATCATCACAATAAAAATCCTTAAGAAGTATTATTATGTAATTGTTGGTGAAATTACATTTTTCCATCACTTAAGTTTCATTTTTAAATGTATAAATAGATTCGATGCCTTCAAAAACTCCTATTGCACCATCTCAACAACTAATATTGTAATTTCAACAATTTTTTAAAATTTGTAACCAAATTCTAATAAAAAAAATATACCAAAAAAATTTCAAAATAAAAAGTTTAGAATATTACATTTCAAAATATTTATTCTTCATTTATTTATCTTTTTATTTTATTATAATTTATATTAATTTATTATAATTTTATCTTTATTATATATTTATTTTTAATTATTATAATTTTTTCATCATAATTATGTTTTATAATCTCATTAGTTCAAAATTATAATTTCAACAAAACATTGTATTACTTAAATTAAAATAGTGTGTATTGTAACTTTTTTTTAAATTCATTTCATTAAAATGTGTATATATTCATCATCATCAATTTAAAATGAGATTTAAAAATATTAAAGTGTAAGTTTTAGTGTTTATAATGTTTTGATTAATATGGATTTAAGTTAATGTATTTTATTATCATATTGATTTTTTAATTATTACAAATTTTATTTATTTACATTATGAATTTTTTTTTTTTTAATATAGATTTTTAGAAAAAATTTAAGCATTCTCCCTTAAATGATATTTAGTGATAAATACATTAAGTGAGATCCACAATATTAAATACATCTGAAAAATAATTAATTCAGAAACTTAATTTACTTATAATTCACAACACTCATCTACTAATACTAATCCAGAATTAATACACTAAACTTTTTATTTTAAATAATATTAAATTATAAATCTAATTTATATTAAATCATAAAATAATAAATAATAAATTTTTTTAATTAAAAAATAAATAACATATATGTTATAATAAAAATATATAATTATTTAAAAAAATTATAATAAAAATATAAAATTGACATTGATATTAAAATTCAATTTTTCGAAATGACCCACTTCCTGTAAACTACTATTGTTAAGTGGAAGTCATTAATCATCAATAAAGCCAAAAATATGTAACTAGCACAATCGTTAGCTCGTGGTTGGGAATGTCGAAAGGTATCGGCTGAGAACGCGTGCCCTCAATATAATATGTCTGTGGTAATCCGTCTGTGGTAATATGAAATGTTTGGCTGCATTAGGTTGATAAATGGAACGCGTGGGTATCAGACGGCCGGTTCAGAAGCAGAACGTGGGCATTTATTTAGATGCCACGGTTTAATCCTACTTAATCATTTAAACGTGGCAATTACATATCTTTACAACATATTAACGGATGCCTTGATAAATGCAAGAAAGTTATGAACAATAAATCTGACCCATTGATTTTGGAGGACGACTAAGAATATGTCAGCATCTTCAATGCATAACCATCAGATTAGGGTTTAAAGTTAAATAAGATTAAAAGATCATTAATTATGCCCATTATCAATAAGTGTACGCCTTTCGACGTAATGACCTAAAAACCATTAAAAATAATAACATTAAAACGGACCAGAATAATAAAATGTCCATTAAAATTGGAGTTGCTTTTAAAGCATTAAAGGAAATGTCGCCTTCATTGCACGATTGGTGGTATCACATGATTGGTGGTATCACATCATGAGATATGTAAGTCCAATGGATGGACACTAAAATACAATGGCTAAGATAACTCCCTTACTGAAAGAACTAGAAGTTGTATTTGATCTCTAACTTCTTGATTTGCCTACATAGGAAATTTTATATATAAAGTGTATATCATGTCATATAATTATTAAAATTAATAAATTTTATTTATAAAATCTATGTGTAAATTCAAGAAGGTCCTAAAGTTTTAATTTCTAATTAATTCTTTTTATTGTGATTTTTATAATAACTTAAAAAACTATAACTCAAATGAGATTTAATGTAAGAAATTAAACTATTTAATTTTTAATTAAATTTTTTTTATTGTGATTTTTATAATAGCTTAAAAAACTATAACTCAATGAGATTTAATGTAAGAAATTAAACTATAACTCAAATGAGATTTAATGTAAGAAATTAAAGTTTTAATTTTTAATTTATTTTATTTCTATTGTGATTCCTATAATAGCTTAAAAAAACTATAACTCAACTAAGATTTAATGTAAGAAATTATGTGTAGTTGTTTTTGCTAACCCACACCACAATACTATAATCATTCATAGTATTGCTTGAACTATTAATCAAATATGAAGTTCTAGGAGAATGGTTCAAGCCAAGAGGAGTTGGTGGCAATCTATCAATCAATAGAAAGTTCTAGGAGAATGGTTTAAGCTAAGAGGAGTTGGTGGCAATCAATAGGAAGTTTTAGGAGAATGGTTCAATTCAAGAGGAGTTGGTGGCATTATCTTTGGGGTAGTAAATCATTGTATGCTTTCCTAATAGTTAGTGTTAGTGAATCATTAGTGAAACTAAGGAAAGTGATAAGATAAACTATTTATTTAAAGACTTAAATTTTATCATAGTTTGTATGATCATATTGAATGTTGATCTTTAATTTCAAATTGTCATTTTTCTTATTGAGATTATTCAATTTCCTTCCTCCTTTTTTATTGTTACATGTGTGTTTGCCATTTTTTTTTGGCATGCTTTCCATACCTCTTTAGAATGTTGGACACAAACTTGATCTTTGAACATACTTTTAAGATGTGATTCAGTTTTTGTTTTGAAGTAGGTGAACCATTTTTTCTCTAGTCATTTCCCTTTTATTACTTAATCTTAAGCTTATGAAACTATGTGTAAGTAGCTTGTGCTCCATAGTAAGTGAACATGTACATGTCCTTGCCAATGTGCATATGATTGAAGTGTAATTTTTTTTTAATTGTAATTGGGAGAATTTATATTATAAAAAGGTTGTAGCCTAGGCTCATACTAGAATCATAGAAATTGCTAGCCTTAGATTTCGAGTAAAATTTCTAGCTCCTTATTTGATGAGTATCTAAAAAACTGCATCCTGATATTTCTTACATAAGTAAATTTTGATAAATTTCTTCCATAAAAAAAGACAAAAGAAGAACATGGCTAAACTCGATTACATCCTCAACTTCTTATCACCATTGGTTGTGTTACTAAAGAAGATTTTTTCATCTTTACCATTTTCTTCCAAGATTATTTCGCATTTGATGAAGTCCTTGCTTTTCCATCCAATCCCAATGTGTCTTGATCTGGAGGCTTTGATTGTTCTAAACCTCATCTTCTTCAGCCTAATGTGCCCATCTCACCTTGGTTCGAGGGCTAAGCGAGGGTTTGCTTCCTAATTCAAAGTAGGAGGAAAAGTAGATTCCTCTTCCATCGTACCTTATGGTGCCAAATCCTCTTCCACCATACCTTGTGGCGTCAAATCGTGTCATAATGGAAGGTCATATTTTGATGGAGTGTCCCTAATTTCCTCTTAATCCACTTTTGGCTCTTCCATGGGTGGGTCCAAGTTAAGTGGATCTCCGTTGTTGATCAATTGATGTTCTTCCTTAGCTCCAACTCACCAGGTTGATTTATGATGATGCTTCCTAACTTGCATTGGCCCTTTCATTTGTTGGCACAAGGGCAGACACAGGGTTCAACGCTCAACATCGCACCAACAAAACCCTAACTACCGACCATTTCGGCAACACCTGCGAAGCAGGCGAAGTCTCACTTGAGGCAGAAGTCGGGGGGGTTACATGACTCAGGTGTCTGTAACCAAGCTGGGACATAGATCTGTGATAGAAACACTTCACAGAGTATTCTATTAACACTTAAATAGTGATATGCATTAGTTCATTAGCTTTATTAACATCGCATAACATACTCAAAGATAGATCGGTCCAGTAACAATAAGTATTAAGCACTTCAACCACTTATCACATAGCACTGGGTTATATCTAACATTCATTTATCTTTAACAAAAGTAAAGAACTAAGTATCTATAGATCTATCTATCATGCATAAATATCAAAGCACTGAGCCGATTCATAGCATAAACAACACAACACAAAGGAAACCAAAGACACAAGATATACGTGGTTCACCCCAATGTGGGGCTACGTCCACCAACTACTTCGTCTTCTTTATTATTCTTCAATCTCTTACATTCAGTGACTCCTATGCACTAAGCCACAGAGTCGAGCTTCGCATAAGACAAGAGATCTGTGCACTGAGCACTAGATCCTCCTTCCAAACTAGATCAAGGCACAGTTACAACTCTTTATCAAGCACATAGCTTTAACGCATGCACATTATGTTGCACAAAGCACTTGCACTTAGCTACCAAGACTTACCACTACTACCACTTCACTACTTCTACCATACATTCTTACTTATTTATACTTTTACAATCCCTTACAATAAGGCCTAATCATGGGTAAACCCCATGGGCCGACATCCCATAACCTATTACAAAAACCCTAGAGAACCCTTTACTGGGTCCACATAGCCCGGAAAATAAGTGAGATTTGCGATCTTAGCTTTGCCTAGGCGCTTCATCTTCAACCAGCCTGTCGAAGTCCAAAGGTGGTCCAAACCTGACCAAGGTTTCCTTAAAACTTGATCGAGGGCCAACATGCCCCAAACACTCACCTGTGACTTGTCTTGAGTCACTCAGGTCTGGGCAATGTTTCTTCAAAGGCCTCGAGCTTAACTCAAGTTTCCTCGACTTGCTTCTTCTCCTGAGCCTCCTGGATCGTTTTCTCTATAACAGGCCCTTCCAGGCGTTGTTCTATCGTTGCAACCACTTGGTCCAGTTGCGAGCATTGTCCCTCAATTTCTTCGAACACCTTGTAGGCTTCGTCCTGCACAGGTTGTAGCTTCTACACAACTTCCACTACCCTGCCCTAGATGGAAATAACCTGCTGCTACACTACGAGTTGTGCCTGATATCTCTTCATTCTTTCAACTGCAGTGAGCAACTTCATTTGGGCCTGCACTGATAATGCCTATTGTTGTGGCTCTTGTAACTGCGCTTCCAAATTTCTTAGTTTTGGATCCTTTGTGAGGCGTTCATATGTATGCACACTCCTATCACTCAGTTGTTTGCATTCTAAGGCAAGGGCTCTGATTATTATAACTTTGTTCTTAGCGGCTTCCTCCCTCTGGTTAGGCACCTCCTGAGGAGTGCTCGGTACTGCTTGGACCCCCAACTCTGTTATCCTCGCTTGAAGTTGTTGGATGGTCTCAACGAGCTTCACCACTTGAGCCTCGACCGACTCCTCATGTTCCTCCTGTGCCAAGCCTAGCACATAGTGATATGCTTTACTCACTACCTCTTTGACCGGGGCCCGCTCTGCGGACAACTGCTCCTTTTCTTTCTGTAGCTGGGTTTTTTCCTCCTGGACCATTGCTTGAAATTCTTCTTTCTCGCTTTCATAGGTGGTCAGACTGTACCGTGTTACTCCTAATTGTTCTAAGGCTTCATATTTATCTTGCTTCAATGATTTTGTAGCCTTCACCTTCTCTTCTTTGAATTTATGAAGTCGATCTTCTGTCACATCTGCAAGTCTTCTCAATTGGGTTGGTTCGTCCCCCAATTATGCAATCTGTGACGAGGAAGGCACAGTAGGTACTGCGCGGACTAAATGAATAGCTTGTTGAACTTCCTTTAATTCCTTCTCGACCCTTCCATATAGCTCGTCATTCTTCACTCCATATCTCTGCAAGATATCCTCGGAAGCATCCCCCATAGCTCCATGGATCAAACGGATATCATCCTCCGTGAGCGTGGCCTCTAACTAGGGCTTACTAGAGCGCGTCTTCTTTCTTGTTGAATGTTTCTGTGGGGAAACCTTCCTCTTCTACGGTGTGACTGTTCCAGTAGGGGGATCTTCAGGCAGTGTAGCTTCACCTCCTCCTCCTTGTTCATCTGCTTCATCTCCTCCTCCTTCTAGCGAGCTAGATCCATTTTCTTCAAAGGCGTTGTCCTCCTCATCAGTCTCTATATCCTGGACTTCCTCATGTTTCTTCTTCTTCTTTGTCCCACTGGAATGTCCAGCATGCTCAACCTGGGTGACCATGGGTCTTCCTATTATGTCAATGTCGGAGAGTTTTGCATCATTGATAGGTACAAGGAACTCCTTCGTCCATTCCTTCATGATTTTCTCCATGTCTTCATCTGTCAGCTTGTAATATGACTGTAACTCTTCCTTGTTCTCATCTCTGCGCACAGTGATATAGATGAAATGAGGATTTGCGTGGAATTTTTCTATTGGTCTATACTAGTGTAAGGTGTGCGGTGTCTTGCGCAGAAATGACTCGATGGCAACCTTCAATTGTTGATAGTATGCATGGAACATAACTTTGGACTGCCACTACTTCGCCATGTCATTGGTGTACCACAAGGTGGAAAACCTAGAAGCCAATGACTCCGATGGTTTGATCTTCGGAAATGTAGCTCCTTCAGGCATTTGCCAAGAGACAAATACGATCAAAACAATTATCCAACTAAAGTGGAATTTGTATCCCAAATTCTGAGCTTCGCGACAATCCTTCTCCAATTCATTGACGAGGTAACTCACCCAGTTCATCTTCATGCCGTCCATCCTATGAGGTCCACCATGAACCCAATGACCTGTGTGGGGCGGTTCTTCTGTACGAGCTTTCCAGCTATGATTTGGAAAGCGAGGCACATTGTGCCATCCTGTATAGAGGCTACCTTGTAACCTCGATTTCCTTTTTTGAATTTGTCGTAAGCTTCCTTGATGCACTGTGCCAGGAAGTGGTCTGAGGCCTTCCCTGGATAAAACTGTTGAGGGTCAGGTCCCTTCATTCTTAAGCTTGTAATCAGGTGGATCAACGTTGGATCCGTAGTAATCCTCTAGTCAAGACACAGGTATCCGTCATGATATCACGACAAGAGGAGTTTAACGCAAGTGTTAACCATTTGGTGGCTACCAAAATGGGGAATCTTCCTCACGTTTATCATAGTGGACTGCATGAGCTCTTTAATCCATGGTTGGGAGACGAGGCAAAGCTTCTTTCCAGTTGAATTCATCAAGTAGCGGTGGGGCACTAGCATAGCATAGTTCTTTATGTCTCCTATATTGAAGTCATTGTTCTTCAGTAACAAGATCTGTCCTAACTGACTCCCGAATACGCGTATTCCTTTCGAAATGTACACGATGAACAAGGTGTACTCATAATATCATGGGATGTTTTCATGGTTAACGGCGCCAGCCAAAGGTGGGATATAATTTGGTAGGATCGATAGGCTCTTCTTCACATTAGCCAGATCGTCACGATGCTTACTTCGTTGCTCAGTCATGGGGTTAACACGGGCAGAATGACGTCCAGTCAAAGGGGAAGTTGGTAGTCCCCTAGTAAGCGACGCCTGGATGCCTTTGGATGTATGTTTGTCAGTCGTTATCTTCCTAATAACCTCCTCGACATACTTCTCCAATTCAGTAGGCTCGCTCGACATTCTCACTTTTAAACATACGGGTCGGGTAGGCGAACGGGTAAGCAGGGTATACAAATGGGCGGCGAGGTCTAGCTTCTGATAACACAGCTCGACACACAATCAATTCTCTTCTTGGCTCAGTTAATAACGGTTAGCAAAAAGTGGTCCCATCACAGCGATCGACGGGTTAAATAAGCGGGGCCTCGTAACGGATTCTTCCAACGGGAAGGAATGCTTCCATCAATGCGAATTTTTATGTTATGGCATGGTCTCAACATCCCAAAAGTGATCCATTCTCCCATAAATGTGTTTTCTAACCGTTCCGGAGCGTTGTTCTAATGGTTGAGGCATCTCCAATGGTCATATAGATTCACTAGGGTGAAGTCCCATTCTGCGCGGTCTTGTTGTTCCAGCGAAATTCAAATCCTGCGAACCTGCCTCCTGCGAGGTTCCAATCTGTGAAGTCATCCATATGGTATCTGTATCTTCCTGCAACGTTTCCAACTTAGATTTCTTTTTATTGAGCTTCCTTGCCTTCTTTCCTGTGATCTAAGTCTCTCTAAATATTTCTAGATTCCTCTTTCCATTCTTATTATTATCTTATCCTGGTGTAGTGACTTCGCACTGTTGTTGTGCCCTCAAAGGGTCTGAAGTTAATATCCCTTTTCTTAACACTTCCTGAGTGGACATACTTCTTTCTTGCATAGCTAGGTCCTTTAAACCTTCTTTCATTCTTTCAACCTTGACAACTAATTCTCTTGCCTTCTGTCCTTCCTGCATTGTTATTTTTTTCAGTTGCTTCGACTTATCCTCTCATTCTTCTATGAGTCGGACTATTTTTCTAGCTATGAAGTCCCTTAGTTCTTGCTTTTTATTTTTTGTAGCTTCTTCCTCTACTTTTCTTCTGATCTAATCCTTCTCAATCCAATTCTTACCTAACAAAATTGGGAAAGGGGCGTTGTCCCCAACAAACTTAATGACTTCAAATTCCTCTTCAGTCGTTGTTCCATGAACAATAATAGGTACATTAGTAATTCTTCCACATAAGGTTATCATTTTTCCTTTAAACAAGCCTATCCTTCCCAATGAAGGTACCACAATAGGTTCTCCCAAAAATTTTCAAGTTCCTTCTATCATAATATTCACTTGTGTTTCTTCGTCCAAGACACAGTCTATGTCAAAGTCTTATATTCTTGCACTTATGCGTTGTTTTACTTTCAGGATCTCTGGTAAACTGACATTTTTGTGATCATCCATTGCTTCTTTCAACTGTACTAATGTAGTATGAACTTCCTCTGATTCTTTCTCTAGTATGCCCTTAGCCTTTTGACTACCTTCATAGTTTTCTTGTCTCATGTTCATTTGTTCAACTTTAGCAATCATCCTTGGACAATCCTCAACCTCATGACCAACAATCTTACAACAAAGACAAATAGGACTTGTACCAGGGCATTCCTTAGCAAGATGTCTCGGTCTTCTGCAATTATAACACAGTTTCAATCCTCTTTTTCTCTTGTATGTTCCCCAACCTCTTCTGTATTGTGCACTAGGATTACAGTGCTAGATCTCCAATCTGCAAAAATTCTTTCTAGGTTCCTGCATCCACTTATTAGTCCAAAAATTCTTTCTATGCATAGGAATAACATATCTTTCTTCATTTCTATTAAATTTACTCAAATCAACTCTTTCTTCCAACTGCACCCTAGCCTTCAGACTAGGAGAGAATCTATTATACATACTTAAATTCATGCTTTCAAAACAAAAATTTCCACTTATGTTACTCTTATCAAAGCACAAAGCTTTACCTCTTTTCATATCTTACCTCTTTTCTTCAGATCAGATTTATTTCTTAGCACAGAGCTTCGTAAGTCAAGTAGAGTACTGCGCAATTCAGCAACAAATGTACGCACATAGCTTATCTTTTCTTTTCTTCAGTTCCCAGCAATCACAGTTTCAAGTCCCAACAACATAAATATTTGTTGGAACAGAGGAATACCCAGGGTTCAATGCTCAACATCGTACCAACAAAACCCTAACTACCAGCCCTTTCGGAAACACCTGTGAAGTAGGCAAAGTCTCACCCAAGGTAGAAGCAGGGGGGGTTACAAGACTCAGGTGTCTGTAACCAAGTTGGGACACAGATTTGTGATAGCAACGCTTCACAGAGTATTCTATTAACACTTAAATGGTGATATGCATTAGTTCATTAGCTTTATTAACATCACATAACATACTCAAAGATAGATCGGCACAGTAACAATAAATATTAAGCACTTCAACCACGTAGCACATAGAAATGGGTTAGATCTAACATTCATTTATCTTTAACACAAGTAAAGCACTAAGTATCTACAGATCTATCTATCATGTATAAATATCAAATCATTGAGCAGATTCATAGCATTAAAAACACAACACAAAGCAAACCAAAGACACAATATATACGCGGTTCACCCCAGTGTGGGGCTACATCCACCAACTGCTTCGTCTTCTTTATTATTCTTCAATCTCTTACATTCAATAACTCATGTGCACTAAGCCACAGAGTCGAGATTTGCATAGGACAAGAGATTTGCGCACTGAGCGCCAGATCCTCCTTCCAAACTAGATCAAGGCACAGATCCAACTCTCTATCAAGCACAGAGCCTTAAGACATGCACATTTTGTTGCACAAAGCACTTGCACTTAGCTACCAAGACTTGCCACTACTACCACTTCTCTACTTCTACCATACATTCTTACTTATTTATACTTTTACAATCCATTACAATAAGGCCTAATCATGGGTAAACCCCATGTGTCGACATCCCATAACCTATTACAAAAACCCTAGAGAACCCCTTACTGGGTCCACATCGCCCACAAAATAAGTGAGATCCGTGATCTCAGCTCTGCCTGGGCACTCCATCTTCGACCAGCCTGTCGAAGTCCAAAGGTGGTCCAAACCTGACCAAGGTTTCCTTAAAACTTGGTCGAGGGCCAACAACACTACTAAATCCCTGATTTTAAAAAAACTCTCCACAATGTAAAGATACATGTTCATAATTGAGATTTTGTGTCTAGGAGTTTTCATCAATCAAAATTATTTCTATTTGAAACCCTTCATTGAATTCCATTTCCACAGATATTTGAGCATATGTTGCAATTTTGTGATTCTTTGATTTAGTACTTATGTAATAGAATCTTCCAATATATTTTCCAATGGCTCGAAGAGAGTCTAATCTCCAAAAATGCAAAGACAGATTTGGAAGTATAACCCACACAGGTGTCAAGGAAAGAGTATTTGTCATTGGATCGAAAGATGGGGTCCAAGGTTTCATACATGATCTATAATTTTCCCAGAACCACATTCCTGAGTTTAAAATCAAATCAATGTCTTCTGCAAGATCGAACTCCACAATGAAGAACCCCTTTTCATAAGGGTAAATAAAAGCATCATATTTTAACTCAATTTTCCAAGAGTTTGAAATTCATTGATTTAGATCAACTAAATAAGGCCAAATATTATTGAATTGACACACAAGACCATTGGTACTATAAAAGGCCACATTTACTACACCATATTTCACTATGGGAAGCATTAAGGCTAGAGCCTCCTAAAAAAAAATATGAGTAGAATGCAAGACATTCTTCATGATATCACTGAAAGAAGCCTTACCTAGATTACCATTAGAGGGAAGAGGGATATATTTTCACCCAATATCCATGTTGGCTCCCATGAAATCCCAATATTAACATTCATGCGAGTACCAGAGGCATCGGGGGAGGAAGAAACAACCGGAGTTGAATGTGCCACCACCATACAAAAGCCATAATTGCCAGGGGTGGAAGAATTGACTAGGGATGAGGAAGCCACCACTGCCACAATAAAAGGACTCTTGGAGTTTAAATATAAGGAAAAATGGACGACCATACAAGACCAGACCACTAGATGGGTTGAGGATCAACCTACATGAGTAGTTAGGGATTAATGTGGGATTATGCTTGTAAATGATCAATATTGGTTAATTTATGTGTTTATGGAATTGCGGGGATTGGATTTTTAGGTCACTTGAGCTTTCCTCCATGGACAAATGCTTATAGAACTTGTGAATACCTTTCTACTTTTGTAGGTATCATCACTTATATTGCTACTTGCAGATAAATAATTATCACATGTGTTATATTGCCTAGGTTATCTAGTTAGTGTTGATGTGAGAGTGATACACACACATTATGGTTTTCTTTGCACTTTGTAAATTGTGTCCCAATTGCTTTAGATAAATAGTTGTCATGCCTCCTATGTGTTGTTGTTAGGAACATCCTTTCTTGTTGCATGATATATCATGTTTAGGCCTCTATTTCTCGTGTATTTGTAAATGTGTTTCTTACT
>ML792068.1:196574-208833 GCA_009831015.1 Picea engelmannii
TATATAATACAATATGTTTTTCCAAGAAAAAAAAAATTATTTATGGAGGAACCAAATTGAATTCATATATGTTATTGGCATTCCCATTTTGTGTCTGATAGGAAGTTGCACACTTCTAAGAGAAGGTGTTTCCAAAAATTGTGAACAAAAATTTGGATCCCGTAGATCCAAAGAAAGTCTAGAGTATATCATTTACATCCAAATTTACATAAAAAATAGTTAGTCATATCTCAAGAGTCAAGGATCCTTCCTTAATTCTGTAGTGGATACTTTTAAGCATCAGAAACATCAAAGAAAAAATGAAGTAGCTCAGTTAGAGAGTGGTTCAAGAGTTGTGAAAATGTTCCTGGGAGCCATCTGTGTCTTCTTCCTTGATTTTCCAGCTTCCTTTGTCCAAATCCAGTCCAACTTTTGAGAGTTGATCTGCTTCTTGATTATGAATCTTGTAGACACGTGTAAATAAAATATGAGTGAGTTCTATAATGCACCTTTTTATTTCCTCCAATAATGGTATTGGTGTGTAAGATATTAGGAAGTGTGTTCCTTTCATTACTTGAATGACAAACATTGAATCATCATAAATGTTTAGTTAGTTAATGTTTTTTTCAATGGCCAAGACGAGAAAGAGATAAAGGGCCATGAGTTCCCTGAAATTGTTTGTGGCTTCCCCCGGTCCAGCTGAGAAAGAAAGAATATGGTTTTTGGAAAAGTGAAGGACTCCTCTTGTTCCTCCTATATAGGGGGTGCCTTGGGCAGCATTGTCAAAAAATATCTAAGGAGATTCATCTTTCATAGAAGGAGACATTATGGCTCTAGACACAGTGGAGGATGTGTTTTTTGGGGGGAAAGCAAAGAAAATTTTGTGGCATTGAATGGTTGTATGAGTGATGGATTCATTTTTGTCCTAAAAAATGGTGTGATTACGAGCCAACCAAATTCCCCAACTAAAAATGATTGGAAGGGCCTTGTACCCCTGATTTTGTCGTTTTTCCATCCTGTTATGTAGGGCCTCTGAAAGGTTTGAACCATTCTAATTGAAATTTGGTCCAAGTCATCTATTGACTTCTCTCCAAACTGATTTTGTAAATGGGCGCAGAAGTAAAATATGGGGGTTGGATTCTTATTTTGATTTGCATAGGGAGCACCTGCTTGGGCCTGTAGAGGATAACTTCTGTAGATTTTCCCATGTTGGGGCATTTTTTTGAAGGAGAATCCACATGAAGAGCATCGATTTTGGAGGAAAATTTAATTTCCAGAGGGTTTTTCCCCACCAGGGAGGGGGATCTTTCTTGGAGGCTTGGAGTTGTGACAAGTAACCAATTTTGGGAGAGTATTTCCGAGCAGGGTTGAAGGACCAAATAAGTTGGTCTTCTAAGTCCGAGAGCTTGGAAAAATAAATTTTCAGAGAGTGAATGTAGTGATCCCATGTTTGGATCTGGTGAGATGCTAAGTTTAGATCTTCCCCCAAAGTCCATCTTGTAAACCCTGTTATATAATCTATGTGATCCAATTGGTTTAGATAAAATAATACTCGTTAATTTAGGTTGTTGATGAGATCCTCTGGTAGAATATGATTGTTTTCACTGCCTATCCACGGGTCCTTTCCAATCAGAACCTTTGAACCATTTTCAATCTTCCAGATGAGACAATCTCCAATTATATGAAAAGAGTTAATGATGGATTTCCAAATGATGGTTCCATTCTATAAGGATTTAATTGGGGAGTGAATCCACTCTAGAAGAGACCTTGGAGGTATGCATTTTTTTTTATTATTCTATGCCAAATCCCTATTCCATCTACCAGACTCCAAGAGTTATTTTCTTCCAATGCTTTTTCAAAAGAAAATATGTTTTCGAGGCCCCATCCACCATTGACCTTTGGATTTGAGATGATTTTTTTTTAAGCTAGGAATAAGGGCCTGGAGTCATATTTACTTTCCCAAAGGAAACTAGTGGCCTTTTGAATTATTTTATGGAACACACATTTTGGGACCCATGCAAGGGAAGTCCAATATATGAGGATTCCCTCAATGACTGATTTGAGAAGAAATAATCTTCCAGCTCTAGAAAGCCATCTGTTGCACCAAGAAAATATTATTTTTTCCACTTTGGTCAGTAGTCATGCCCAATCTGTCTTGTGTATCTAATGGAATTTAGAATGAAGCCCAGATATTTGATGCCATATATTGGATTTTTTATTTGAACTCCAAAGATAGCAAAAATCATATGTGATTCATGATCATTTAATCCCCATGCCATCAAAGAGGATTTTTCCTAATTAATTTGCATCCCAGTTGAGAGACAAAAAGCGTGAAGGATGCCCTTTAGGTTGTCCAAGAATAATTTTTTTCTTTCACATAAAATGAGGATATTATCTACAATGAGTAGATGTATGAGAGAGAAATTTGGGGAGATTTGGATGCCTTTGAGGAGTCCTTGTGAAACAACATTTGTGATGAGTTGGCATAAGCATTCGACCACCAGGAGAAAGAGGAGAGGGGAGAGTGGACATCCCTTCTTGAGCCCTATTTCTGCTTTGAAGAATGGTGGTGTCGATTAGTTTATGAGGATGGAAAAAGAAGTGGTAGAGAGGCAATTGAGAATACAAATAACAAAAGAGTGTGAGAACCCCATACGTATGAGAAGTAGCCTAATGTAGAGCCAGTTGACATGGTCAAAATATTTTGCAAGGTTAACTTTGTAGGTGATAGCCTTTTGCTTCCCCAAATGTATTGAGTGTAGACCTTCTTGAGCTATCCCTATAGCTTGGTGAATTTGTCTTCCTTGCAAGACGCCAAATTTCTCTCCAGAAATCTTATCTGCAAGAATATCCTTTAAATGGTCTACTATGATTTTTGTGATTATTTTATATATGTTGTTGCAGAGAGAGATAGGGCGAAACTGATCAAAGTCTTGTGGGTTGTCTGTCTTCAAAATGAGGGCAATGAAAGAAGAGTTGAAAGGGGTCAGAATATGTTCTGTGGAGTGGGATTATTCTATGGTTTTGAGAAGGTCATCACTAAGAATGTCAAAAGTGTCAGTGTAGAATTCCATTGGAAAATTATCCGGCCCCGAGATTTTGTCTTTTTGGAAACCTTGGTGAATATTTTGGAGCTTATGATTAGAGACTTCTTCTATTAATGATTCATTTTGTTCTCGATCCACAAAGTTGGGGAAGAGGCTTGAAACCTTTAGGATGTAATCAATCATCAAACTTTGATCAACCTTGAATAGATTTTGGAAGTGTGAGATGCCTTCTACTGCAATATCCTCAAATTTCGCGGTCATTGATCCATCACTTCTCTGAATGGACTAAATTGTGTTTTTTGTTTTCCTTCCATTGGAAACATGATGGAAAAAAATTGTATTATCATCGTCGACTTGGAGCTAGAGGGATCTGGTTTTTAATCTCCATTCCTTTTCTATAGAAATAAAAATAGCATTCCTTTGTTGTTCCAAAAGAATAATTTTTTCTTTTTGTTCCTCTGTAAAGTTTGAATCTACCTCTTCGTCCATCCAAGATTTTAGTTGTTGTTCAATTTCCAGGAGGGCTTGATTTTCCTTGAGTTTTTGTTCCTTTTGCTAGGAAATAGTGGACTTCCTGAAATTTTTTATGTTCTCCAGGAATTGTAAAGGAGGGGGTCTAGGGAGATCCTCATTGTAGGGGGGGCAAGTGTTTTTGACAAGGTATAAGTAATTTTGATCCTCCATCCAAGAGGAGTTGATTTGAACGGGCTGTGAGGTTTTTTTGGATTGGGAGAAAGTTGGAAGAGGATGGGGGAGTGGTCGGAGACTCCACCCAATGATACCCATTGGAAGAAGAGGTAATTTTCCTACAAGAAAGATTCAAAGAGGAGGAAATGATCAAGTCGCTTTGCATTGCAGGAATCTTCAGATCACATATTTAATCAAGTGGGGGAAATTTTTATTAGTTGGATATCAATCAGGTTGGAGTCCCCCAACTTTTTTATAAAGTATTCAACTAGGATATCGGGGTGAGTCGAGGTGCCCCAAATTTTACAAGATCCCAAAGTGAAATTTAGATATCCTCCTAAGATGATGTTCCCAGGGGATAGGAGGGGAGAGGGGAGAATTTTATCCAAAAATACCGTATTGTCATAGCATGGCCCACAGGTATTTATGAAGAGGAAATAAAGGTTATGGGAAGGGGGGAAAAATTGTTCCCAGAATAGCCGACATGGCCCAAGAGTTGGTGAGATGAAGGGATTATTTTCTCTAGCTAGTGATGAGACCACCTGATTTTCCAGATGAATCCATCCTTATGAAGTTCCATCCTAGGAAGGAGGAACAAAGGAATTTTACACATGAGTCTCCTTCCATCATAGTTTCTTGGAGGACAAGGAGGCTAGGATTATGTAAGTTGAGGGATTGGCCAACCCTATGTAGTTATATGAGAGGAAAATCATTGAGAACCTTGAGAAGGGACCAATGCTCTAAGATCCCCAAAAAGAGATTTTTGTTTCCCGGATTGCACTTTCAATTGAGCTTGTTTTTGTTCCTATGAAAGATAAGATTTCTTCCTTTGTGAATGGGTTTTTTGTCCAGGTCCTCAAGAATGCCTAAACCCCCCAGAGTGTCGATGGGTTCCTCTTCTGAACTATAGGATGATGACCTTAAATTGTATTTTGGCAGAGGGAGAGGGGAGAGGGGAGGGGGAGGAGGGTCAAGTGGAGGAGGAGAAAGGGAAGAGGGTGCAGGGGAGGAGCAAGAAAGCAGGGAGGCTAGGGGGGAGAGGGGTTGGTAAAATATAATGGGAGTGGGTAGGGAAATAAGTGGATATGAGTTGGGGCTTATAATACCATAGAGGCCAAAAAGAAAGGAAATTTCCAAAGGGTCGGAGGGGAGAGAAAAATTAGGAGGGAAAAGAGTTCCACCATTGAAATAAGAGGAGGATGCAAGAAAATAAGTGGGAAGAGAGAAATGCATACCCGTGTTATCAGTTGTCATCGAGGAGGTAGGAAGTCGTGGAGTTTCGATTGGAGATGTCTGGTCCTAGGATCGAACCGAAGGTCCCGTAGTTTCAGTAGGAGGAGTTGGTGGAGTCATATGTGGAGGAGAGGTCCCCTACAAAACCATTGTTGATTTTTTGACCCATTTCCATTTTTTGGCCAGTTGAGAGAAATCCTTCACCAAATGGCCATAGATGTTGCAACGAATGCATCTGAATGGAATCCCTTCATAATCCAACTCCTACATGAAGGTGCGGCCTTAGTGTTGAATGAAAATGCAGTTTGCTAGGCCGCTTGATAATTTGAGACCGGTCAAAATGTGATCCATGGCCATGTATCCTGATTGTTTGTAGGTGAGGTTTGCTTCATAGAAGTTCCCTAAAGTGGACCCAATTTTCTAAAATATTTCTTCTATCCAGAAATAAATTGGTAGGCCTGGAAGCTTGACCCAAATTGGATTAATTTCCTGAAAAGAAGAGGAGTCATTGAAGTCAGGATTCCATCATTTCAAGAATAGGGCCTGAGTCTAGTAACACCAATAGCCAGAGAGTATAGTAGACGTGTCCACTTCTATCATGAAGGTCCATGCAAGCCAACCTTTCGCGAGAATGAGGTTGGTGGGTTCGTACCCAAGGTGGCTTGCAAATTTTTTCGTAATCCATGTTCTGAGAGAATCCAGAGATGGTTGCTTTCTTGCAAATATTCCAACCAAGGTGGTATTATGCATGGTGATAGTATCGTTGAGATTTATTCCATCGCCAAGTGTGAGGTTAATGGGTCCTTCATGATGTTTTATGCATTTTTTACTCTTTCGCAGGGGTCCATGTTGACCTCAATAACTCATAAATATAATTAACTATTACAATAAACATTAATTATCTTTCACATATGGTAGGGCCGACTTGTACCCTTTACATCATAATTAGGGTTACAAGTAAATATTACACTTAGAAAATATAGCAAGGGATCCACAAGTCCACTAGTGATCAACCACTAGGGACACGTCCACCTGTGCTCAACCACATGGATGTCATACTCAACAGATATATATCTCAACTGAGTCCACAGGAGAATCATCTAGAGTATCATCTCAAGCCTAACTCAACTAATTCCACATGAGTACAAAGGAAGGAGACCACATCGACTCAACTCTCACACAGAGGAGAACAATACACCCATCACATGGGTACACCCAAAACTGGGGCACGACTCAACTCAGTCCAAAGGAGAACGATACACCCCATCACATGAGCACATCCAACACTGAGCTCTCTCACAGGTCGACTCAACTCAGTCACAGAGGAGAACGTATCTTGGAGAATTCCACATGACACTACAATCATCAACACTCCCTCTCACCTAGGGAGGCATTCTCCACCAGTCCAAGTCTCTCACAGAAGTACTTGAACTTCATCCTAGAAAGCGATTTGGTGAAAATATATGCAATCTTCTCATGCGTAGGAAGGTATTGCACGTGTACTTCTTTCCTCTGCACCATATCTTTGATATAATCATATTTGATCTCAATGTGTTTCAATTTATCGTGAAACACGTGATTCTCTAAGAGATTCACACAACTCTGGTTATCACAATGAGTAATGGTAGAATCCATCTCATGATCAAATAAATCTGCAAGGAGACTATGAAGCCACATTGCTTTTCATATTTCCACACATAATTCTATGTACTCTTCTTCTGTGGTACTCAAAACCACAGAGCTATGTTTCCTATTGCACCAAGAAACCATGGCAGACCCTAAGGTAAAACAACAACCATATGTGATCTTCCGGTCCACTGCACTCCCTGCCCAATCTGCATTGGCATATCCATGCAATCCCATGTCTACACCGGAGGTATATCTCAAACCATATCCAATTGTGCCTCGTAGATATCTCAATACAAGCTTCGTTGCTATCCAGTGAGTCTGTCCTGGCTTACTCATAAACTGACTGATTGCGTTCACTGCATAACATATATCAGGTCAGGTGTTAACTAGATACATCAATGATCCAATCAGATATCGGTATATATGTGGATCAATATCGCCTAAATCAATAGAAGCATCGTTCATTTTCTTCAGATCCATCACCATCGGTGTAGGCATGGATTTTCAGTATGTCATATCAAATTTCTTCAATATCTCCACTTTATATTTTCCTTGAATCAAGAAAATCTCATCAGTTCGTTGCCATACTTCTAGTCCCAAGAAGTAGTGCATCATACCCAAATCCTTCATCTCAAATTCAGAAGTCAATGCTCGCTTGCATTCAGTAATAATTCTTTCTGAACCGGTAAGGAATAAGTCATCAACATACATAACCAAGATCAGGCACTCATCACCAACAATGTGATAATATAGGTTTGGATTAGCAACACTCTTGTTGAATCCCAAACTCATCGGGAATCCATCCATATTCTCATACCAAGAACGAGGTGCCTGCTTTAGTCCATACAGGGCTTTCTTCAACCTGCACACATGATATTTCTCCTCATGTATCATGAATTCCTCTAGTTGCTCGATGTAAACCTCTTCATCAATCTCACCATTGAGAAAGGTTGTCTTTACATCCATCTGATGTAGTTTCCAACCCATATATGCAGTTAGTGCAATGATAGTACATATGGAAGTGTATCGGGCTACAAGAGAAAAAGTCTCCTCATAATCAATTCCCTCCACTTGTGAGAATCCTTTGGCTACAAATCTCACTTTGTACTTATCGATACTTCCATCAGCTACATGTTTGATCTTATAGATCCACTTGGAAGTCACTACAGAATTCCCTTATGGTCTCAGAACAATATCCCATACATCATTCTTCACGATGGACTAATACTCTTATGTCATGGAATCTTGCCATACCTGCTAACTGGTTGCTTCTCCATGACAAGAAGGCTCAGTATCAATGATGTGGTTCATGGTTGAAACATAGCTCGAGAACCTCTGTGTTCTCTTTCTCTCCTGGAATGTGCCTCAAGAAGATGCATGTCCCTCTGCCTCCTGCAGAGTTTGTCGATCCCAGGAAGGCCTTTTATGGCCTACTGTAATGTCTCTGGGAGAATCTACTAGAGCTAATGGATCAACTAGATCAACTAGATTGACTGGATCAATGGTTGTCTCCCTCTAAAATGTTGAAGGGGGAGAAGGTACTATCTCACTGTCAATATCCATATGATATTATCTGGATCTTCGAAAGGCTATCTCTTCCTCAAAGATGACATCTCTGCTCACCTCAATCTGTCTCTAACCAGGGATGTAGATCTGGTATGCCTTCTAATATTCACTGTATCCCACAAATGTACCCTTTCTGCCTGAAGGGTCTAGCTTGGACCTCTTCTCCTTGGGTACATGAAAGTATACTGGACACCCAAATATCCTGAAGTGTCCAACCTCAGGCTTCACTTCGGTGAAGGCTTCTTTAGGAATCATATTCTTCAAAATCTAGTGAGGACTCATGTTCTGAACATATACATTTATCATGGATGCATCTTCCCACATAATCATAGGTAGATTTTGATCATGTATCATTACTTTGGTGGTCTCAATGATGGTTATGTTCTTCCTCTCTGCAACCCCATTTTGTTGAGGGTTGTAAGGAATAGTGTACTCCCTCTTGATCCCTGCCTCAATACAGAAATCACTGAAATCCCTGGAGGTGTACACTCCTCCATTATTTGATATTATCACCTTGATCCTCTTTTCGATTAAGTTCTCAACCTGAGCTTTGAATTCTTGAAATATCGCAAGGACTACATCCTTGGTATTCAAGAAATAAATCCATGTCTTCTAAGAGTGATCATATATGAAGAGAACATAGTACAAATATTCATTCAAGGAGGTAACAATCATGGGTCCACACACATCTGAATGTATCAAGTCCAAGATCCCCTTGGATCTATTGTCACTACTCAAGAATGACCCCTTGACATTCTTGCCAAGAGCACAACCTCTGCAAACACCATTATGTTGAACATGTATTTCTAGAAGGCATGTTACCATATTCCCTAGAGCGGGAATGGATCTATAATGAATATGAGCAAGTGTCTTATGCCATAGATCACTCAAGATGATAGTATCATGTAATAGGGCTTGGATTGGTCAAACAGTCAACCTGTATAAGTTGTTTTCTCGAACACCAATTACTTGCACAGAATCCATATGTGATTTCTTGTGCCATGCAATAACGTTTCCTTCAGAAAAGGTAACCTTGTGGCCTTTATCCTCTAAAGAAGAAATGGAGACAAGGTTCCTTTTCATCCCAGGTACATATAGTACATCACTCAACTAAACCGGCATGTCATAATCTAGTTGGAATGTAGAAGTTCCAACCCCTTTCACATTATATATGGCATTGTCTCCAAGTACAACATGTAGATTGGTCTCTTTCTCAACAAGATCTATCAGATGATCTCTATATCCAGTCATGTGCCTAGAAACACCACTGTGAATTAACCAAATATCATTATCAGTAGGAATCATACCTAGGAGTGTTGATATGAATAAGAAGGCTTCATCTTTGATGTATTCATCTCTCTAATGTGGCTCTGGATCAACATCAACAATGGAGGAAAGTTGTCTTTTTTTCTCTTCATCGGTAGTTGATTCTGGTAGAGTCTTGTGTATCACACTCAATAGGTCATCCTCTTCCAGGGTGATCTGCAAACTTGAATTCTAGGAACCGAAGTTGCTTGATCCATCAAACCTATCTTCCACCAAGGTTTTGTTCCTCATGGTTTGCATATTCTTCCACAAACCCTTAGCAACTAGGCTAGGCTAGAAATATTAGGTTTCAATGGACTTATGATGGTCAACAATAAGCTTTGAAAGTCAGAAGAACATTGGTGAGCTGAAAAATTCCTTCAATGGGCTACAGAAACCCTAAAACCAAAATTCTACAGAAAATTGTTGAACCCTAAAAACCCTAAGGCCAAAAATCCAAAATTCTCGGATTTGCAATATGAAATTTGTTGGAGGTGTGTTGAAGGAGGTCGTACACTCCTATGCAAAAATTATCCCCAATGTTTCAGTGGAAGGTGCTAAAACAACCAAAAAGGATAGGTTTGTACCTTTTTCTGGAAACCTTAGGAGGGTAGTACGGATTGCAGAAAAGAGAACGGCTTGCTTGAAGGCTTGTGCAATGGATTCTTTCAAGTCCTAAGCTCTGAAACCATGTTTAATTTTCACTATACTAGGCTCAAGAATGAGGTTTATTTCATTTAGCATGTACTTGAACCATAAAAAAATGCAACTACACCATACACAAGTGTTGTAGTAACCAAGATCACAAGAAGAATTACCATACACAAGAACACAAGAAATATCCTAGGAAACCCTTCTACGCAAGGGAAGAAAAACCATCAATCCTTTGTTATACTCTCAAGAGAAGATCCCTGAACCATAAACCGTAATGCACATAAGAGGAGGCTTCTACAACCTTGAATCTAGCGCCCAAGAGAGGTGCACACTTCAGCCTAAAAGGTAGGTCTGAAATTTCCAAATGACAAGTGAAGTGTGTGCTTCCTCAATGGGGAAATCACCTTTATTTATACAAGACCAGACACAACAATAGGTGTGTCTATTGGCAGAACAGGGCCGACCTCAATAACTCAGAAATATAATTAATTATTACAATAAACATTAATTATCTTTCACATATGGTAGGGCCGACTTGTACCCGTTACATCATAATTAGGGTTACAAGTAAATCTTACACTTAGACAATATAGCAAGGGATCCACACATCCACTAGTGCTCATCCACTAGGGATATGTCCACCTGTACTTAGCCACATGGACGTCATACTTAATAGATATCTATCTCAATTGAGTCCATAGGAGAATCATCTGGAGTATCATCTCAATCCTGACTCAACTGAGTCCACAAGAGTACAAAGGCAGGAGACCACATCGACTCAACTCTCACACAGACGAGAACTATACACCCATCACATGGGCACACCCAACACTGGGGCATGAATCAACTCAGTCCAAAGGAGAACGATACACCCCATCACATGGGCACACCCAACACTGGGATCTCTCACAGTTCGACTCAACTCTGCCATAGAGGAGAACGTATCCTGGAGAATGTCACATGATGCTGCAATTATCAACATATTAGAGTGTATATGCTGAACTAGGGTGAAATGTTGCATCTCTCATAATAAAAGTCTGCAATGATTTCTCAATAAGAACTCATCCACCTTAAAACCAAATCCACCTCCCACTCTTACCTATGAGGGAGAGGACGACAATTTTAGGCCTTATTTGAAAGAGCATCCATCCATAAACAAGGACATCGTAGCTAAACCACAACCCTATTAATGGTAGCACTTATGGAGTGAACACAAAATTCCAAGTTATAGTTGTAGGTAACTATCTTCGCTTGGGATTCGAAAAGATCATGTGATTTTCCATGGAAGGTAGGGTAAACTCTAACTACACTAGAAAAAGTCAATATTGAACAACATATTTTCTCTCTAACACTTTACTTAATTATACTGGATCTATTAAACACAAAAAAATATAAAAAACAACATTAATATGAAGTGATAAATTTTCTATTACACAAAGACATAATTACGCCGAAGGTGTTCTTTAAGGGGAGGTTTCCCTTGCCCTCTTCGTCATCTGTCCACTTCCTCTTAAATTCTTCCATGTATTATTTCCAATGTTACTCGTTCTTCCACGCATCTACTTACTGAGATGATAAGAAAGCGGGAATCTTCCTCCACCGACGTGCTCTACTTGACCTTCCACCTTTTCAGATCATTCGATAGGGAAAATTCGGTCGTTTGATAGCCCATTGGGGATTGAGTTTACCCGGTTCGAGAGTCTATAGATCCGAAGTCTCGGTTTGCTTACGGTTCCTATCTGCGAAGGCGACTAGCGGCCGAGCATCTCTTTATTTTTCTCTCCATGGGATGAGCAGATTTTGGTGCTTGGGTTGAACTTGGAAATGAAACAAGCTCACCTCATATATTTATTGGATACCACTATTTCCAGTGATTGTTCCCAACAGGCTATAAACATATGAGATCCCACGCTACCTATGCAGGTCAGTTTCAATGGTGTTTCACCGGATTTATCTTCCCATATTGTGGGGCAGGTTCGATACATCCTACTCCTATATAGTTCAAAAATGGTTAACAAACCCTTTGTATTCTTGGGGGAAAAAACCCTCTCTATGATTGTTGAGTGTTTTTCCTAGGGTGCTCTCTAGCTCTCACAGTGGGTGCTCCTTCCATACTGTATGGCAGGTTTGATGCATCCTACTCCTAGATGGTTCCAAGA
>ML792068.1:209243-220718 GCA_009831015.1 Picea engelmannii
AATAAATGGGTAATTAGATATAATAAATGTAAGAGGACTTCTTAGAAGGTTCTATTTCTAGAAGATTCCTCCTCTAGAATGTTCTTAGGTGATGGTAGCACTATATAAAGGGGTTCAAGCAATGTAATGAGACATGAAGAGAATTATTGTATTGGAGAGGTAGCTCAATAGGAGGATGCCCCCTCGAAGAGGCAAGTGAACAGGAGAGGCTCCCTTCCATAATAGGATCCATTGTACGGTGTTGCCCTGCCTCAAGGGTTTGATATAATAAAGTGTGGTTTCTTATATCTTGTTTGTGGATCTATTGTGTATTCAGTATTTGTGGTGATTATATTTGTAGATCTATCTTGGTACTTAACAAGTGGTTAAATAAGGTCCACTATGGTAGTTAGATATAATAAATGTAAGAGGACTTCTTAGAAGGTTCTATTTCTAGAAGATTCCTCCTCTAGAATGTTCTTAGGTGATGGTAGCACTATATAAAGGGGTTCAAGCAATGTAATGAGACATAAAGAGAAATATTGTATTTGGAGCAGTAGCTCAATAGGAGTATGCCCCCTCGAAGAGGCAAATGAACATGAGAGGATCCCTTCCATAATAGGATCCATTGTATGGTGTTGCCCTACCTCAAAGGTTTGATATAATAAAGTTGTGTTTTTCTATATTGTTCTTATATATATATTGTGGTTCTTTTGTATTCAGTATTGGGTTCTTAACAAGTGGTATCAGATCATTTTCCTTGGGCAAACATTGTTGGCAAATATTTTTTATTTTTGCAGATTTTTTTTTTTTCGGAGCAGAAAAAAGAGGGCCGCAACATTCTCGAAGTTTTAAGTATATTTATGTGTAAAATTTGCAGAAAAAGGGTTGTATATCTGAGTTCCTCTCATAAAAACACCCAATTTCAAAAAAAAAATCGTCAGAAACGGAGTCCGAGAAGTCAAGATACTGAAATTTTAAAATCTGCAAATTTTCAAGATTTTTTCCGCGGATGGCGGCGAGAAATTTTTTATTTCTGTAGCATCTGGAGGCCGAATTTGCCTAAATAAATTACATATTTGAGTTTCTCTCACAATTTCACGCAATTTAAAAAAATAAATCAGCCAAAACGGAGTCCGGAAAGTGAAGTTATGAACATTTTAACTTCAACATTTTTTTAGGGTTTTTCCAGAAAAAGCCGCGATTTTATGCCATAACTTATTGGATGAGTTCATAGGATGCTCAGATGGCTATTTCTTCTCAAAACCTGAAAGAAATTCTTGAATCATTCAAATCCCAATTGTTTCACACATTGGATGACAGATTGGATGCATTTGTACATGGTCTCACAAACAGCCTCACAAACAGCCTCACAGACGGCCTCAATGATAGTTTTCGTAGTATTTAAGATTCATTGAATAACATGCAGGAGATATTTCTTATGGAGGGCCTCAGGGATGAATATAATCAAGAAATATATGCTTGGTATGATTTTGAGACAGATTGTGATGATTGGTATATGGATAGTTTTCATTTCTAGGATGACAACCACTTTCATATTTTATTTGATGATTCTACTCCACCTTCTGTAGAGAACATCAATGTCCCACATCAGGATCTAGTTTCCAACGTTTAGTCTACATATTCTACAGTGGTATTATTCATTCCAGATTATGCTACGACCCTTTTCCACTATGTGGATGGATCTTCTTATTTGGATTCACATGATAGGTGTCAGTCTTTGGAGCATCAATTGGAGTTGGTTATTGGGTTCCAAAATCTTCCACGGGGAGTTCACATGAGCACTTGGACATGAGACCCGGGCTTACAATGGTGGTTGGACTACTTCAGCATGGTGGATTTCCTTTCTACATGGGACCTTGGTTCTCCAGTCTTCTTCAGAATTATGGTCCACAATTATCCATGGGACCCTGGTATATGGTTGTACATCAAGCGTTGAGGACAATGCTTTCATAAGAGGGATGGAATGTAAGGTAGCTAGAGAGGTATTGGGGGGGGGCAGAGGGCCCATAGTGATAATAGTGGAGGTCATTCAATGTAAGGTGGATTAGGTCCACTATATTATTAAATAAGGTTCAATATGGTAGTTAGATATAATAAATGGGTAATTAGATATAATAAATGTAAGAGGACTTCTTAGAATGTTCTATTTCTAGAAGATTCCTCCTCTAGAATGTTCTTAGGTGATGGTAGCACTATATAAAGGGGTTCAAGCAATGTAATGAGACATAAAGAGAAATATTGTATTTGGAGCGATAGCTCAATAGGAGGATGCCCCCTCGAAGAGGCAAGTGAACAGGAGAGGATCCCTTCCATAATAGGATCCATTGTATGGTGTTTCCCTACCTCAAGGGTTTGATATAATAAAGTTGTGTTTTTCTATATTGTTCTTCTATATCTGTTGTGGTGCTTTTGTAATCAGTATTGGGTTCTTAACACTCTTTGTCAATGCTGAGTGATTTTCCTAGGGTGCTCTCTGGCTCCGTCTATGTATGTGTTCACAGTGGATGATCTTCAATATTGTGGAGCAGGTTCAGTGCATCCTAGTCCTGAATGGTTGGCTCAAAGATGGTTAATAACCCATGTGAGTGCCAAGCAAGGTTCAATTAATGAGGCCCTTTGCATGATTGGTACAGTTTTTTATTTGTCAAGGAAGGCACAAAAGCATGCGCTTGTGGGTTTATTCTCATGGATTTGCTTCTGACATTCTAAAGTCCAAACCATTGGATCAATTCGCATATACGATAGGATGAGTTAAGGTGATATTTAAAGGCTTTTCCTTGAATTTGTAATTATGGGTGCATGTATAATAATTATTGAAAATTGATAGTTGTGTGGATATTGTCATCAAAACAACTTTCTTTTTTATTTCCAAGTTGTGTAGGTCTTAAAATCATGTTGTATTTTTATCTTTTTAATAGTATTTTTAGGTGGTAGGTTGATCCATACATACATAAATTACTTCAAGTGGCTTCCCATTATCTTCTTTTCATTCCTACTTGCTTACTTATTGAGAGTTATTCAACTCAGTTGAGTAGGAATCTCTTGGTTGTTGTTTTATATGTTGAATTTACAAAGCTATACCTACCTTTTGGATTGACACCGTTTGGAGAGAGTGTTGCAAAGGTTATGCTGCAACACACCCAACAACCTCCCCAGTGGTACCGATACCCATAACTACCATAATACAAAACACTCCCAACAACCTCCCCTTGTGCATTGCAAACCTTATACACCAAGACCGACACATTCTCATACACAGTTGCAGAGGAGGTGCTATGAAGGGAAGGATAGTCATGAAGAAGAAGAGTGTTTCAAAGTTTCTGGTGCAACACACCCAACAACCTCCCCACTATGGTATTGATACCCATAACTTCCATAATACAAAACACGCCTAACAACCTCCCCTTGTGTATTATAGACCTTGTACACCAAGACTGACACATTCTCATACACAGTTGCAGAGGAGGTGCTATGAAGGGAAGGATAGTTAGGAAGAATAAGAGTGTTACAAAGGTTTTGGTGCCCATGTAGATTGTACTTGGAACCGTAACCTAAATCACATACAAATTTAGTCTCCAAGGCAATCAGTATGTGATCATAATATGTTTCCTCCAATCTCTGTGAATATAGATCCTTGATTTTCTATTGCAGTGGCAGAAGGTGCCTACACAAGGCTAATAAGAGCCTCAATCACTGACACATCTATTACATTTCCATGTAGTGGAGCGTGCCCACGCAATAAAATTCGAGAAGCCATATCACATTTTACGTCAAATAGATGAACTAGGTGTCAGGAACATAACTCTTCAATATTTGTAGACTTGCAGCGCACTGGCAGTTATTCCCAGTATCAAGGCCAAGACAAAAATTGTATCTTGATATTGTAGGCTGAAACCTCAAGCACCTAGGGAGCTCCTAAATATCAAATGATTTTGCTGCAAATGTATATTTATTTTACTTAACAAAATACCCATCAATAATTTTATTAACAAAGGACCATGTACATTTCACATGCTTATGTTTTGGGTTTGATCACAATAATGAAGCATTTATTCAATTGAATCTTAATGCATTGAATATTGTCACTCTTTTTGTATAATTACTCTACCAGAATTGATCCATTAAAACAATTCCATTTACATGCAGAACCTAAAATCTTACATTGTATTCTTTGTCTAATTGTATAACAACTGACATGGAGATGGGAAACAACTCTGCCTTTGATGCAACTGATTTTCCATCAATGATGCAGGCACACACATTATCTATTATTCAGCTAATGAGATGTTTATCTATAAGTTGTAGGAAGGGAAAATTTATGTTGATTTTATGAAATCCTATGATATGCCTTATGGCCAATGGTGACGTTGAAGACTGAGCTTTATGAGACAATAGATTGTGTATAATCAAGAGCAGATGATTTATCCATTAATAGAGAGTATTAGCAAGTATCCATTGCAAATACAAAGACTAGCTAGAAATTTCATTGTTTTCCTTCTGGTTATGGACTAATGCCTCTTCTTTGATGTCTGGAAGGATCCATTTTAGGGTTCTCCATCAAGCCTCTAAGCCTCTCTCTCTATATATATTTCTGCAACATAAACTGTTATTACTTTTGTGTTTCTTCTCAAAAAGGAAACATAATTGGAAGAAGGAAAACCATTAGGAATGATACTAACCTTGCCATCAGAATATTTGACATTTCTAATGTCTGAAATTTGCTCAAGGTTTGCATGACATATTTATCTTCCACGTCATTTGATTCAATCTGCAATTAGTTAAAAACTTTTAACTACCCTTCACGTGAAAGAATCAAATGATCAATCATCTGTGAAACCTATTGTTGTATGGAAAATTGTATGTCTAAGCCAACTTTTCTAGAATGGAGTCTTTTTCCAAAGCTTCATATTCTCATAGGGATCAGTTATAAGACCTTGAAATACATGGTACATGGTATCTTGATGAGAAATATTAAACCCAAGTATATTTTCTTCCATTCTTTCTTTTTATTTTTGGATATGTCGTTCAAAATAGAAAGGAGAATGACAAGAAATTTCCAGAACTGGAGGCCATTTCATGAGAAATAGTGGGGCAAGAATTGAAACTCACTTTTTCAAACAGTTTGTTCAGAACATTATGAAGATGCATCTCCTTTCTTAATACCAAATGGTGCATTTATCAAAAGGAAACTCAGGAGAATTGTATTTATTTGATTTCTCTTAATGATGTTGCCCCTTCATTCAGGGAAATTCATGTTGAAAGGGGGACCAAGGAAACACATCATAAAAATTTTATGTATGATCTTTGAGACCAGCACGTCAAGACCCTTCATAATTTAAGTAATCTGAGAAGAAGTTTGTAGTTTCTGTAATCAACATCATATGGAACAAATGAGATATTTTATAGAGATCAATCATCTATATAAAATCAACATCAATCACTGACACATCCAATACACTTCTATGGGTGGAATGTGTCCACACAATATAAGTCCAAAAACCATATTTCAATGTAAGTCAAACAAATGAACCAGGTATCAACAATGGAGCTCTTCAGTCTTTGGAGGTTTCCAACATTGGGCAATCTCCAATAGGCCTCGTAAGCCTCAATGTTTATTATTATAACATATGTATAAGTGAGATAAGTGAACTATAAATTGATTCACTGTTATACATATATTAACCTATTATCTCTGTGGAGAGGAAGACTGTGTGGAGGTCTAGCTAGAGGATTATATTGACGATATGTTAGGAGGTATACAACTTTGTCAGGGGGTATACTAATCTATATATATTTATTATGCTTAGAAGGATGCAGGTTTGAGAAAACGTGCCATATACATAGCGTGCTCATAAGAACTACTCAAAATTTTCGCATACAATCTTCAAATTCCTCTATCTATCCAATGCATTTTGATTTAGTTAGAGACTTTGTAGAACAAGATAGTCACTTATTTTAATATTTTCATCACCCTAATACCATTATTTTTCTTATTTGATCTCTTTTCTTAGTAGTTTTATTGAATTGTCTTGTGTTATTGAAATTGTACATCGATTAGTTTTTGAAGTTTTTGAAGTAAGTGCCAAACCTTACAGTCTACAGGGTCTTATCTGTTTCAGGTAAACATGAAGGAGAAGGAAGAAAATCCACCATAGACTTTGAAGCATTAAGTGGGAATGGATACTATAGTGGAATTCAGTTTTGAACCTTCCTCCTCAAAGGGAAAAGGAACCTATAGAACAAGATTGGTCTTGGTCTAGAGGAAAGCCAAAAGGTGATAATGAAAATAATCATGAAGAAGAATCCCATGAAGAACGGGAACAAACTCCTATGAAGAACTGAAACAAACTTGACGTGTTGTTATTGAGGGTGCAACATTGGTAGGTTTCATCTTTGTAAGATTTAATTATAATTGTTGATTTATTGCTGCAAATTCTTTGAGTGGTTTCTATGCTTATGCTTGATGGGAAAATATCTTGTCTATAAATTAAAGGCATGAAAATTTAAATTTTATTTGCATACAAAATGGCATCGAATGAACAAAATGGCATTGATTGAAGTTCCATTAGCATATCAATATGGCTGAAAATTGATGTGCAGGCATACATACAGTCTACATGCTTCCATCACAACTCTAGTCACAGAGCCAACTCCAAACTTCCATCACAACTCTAGTCACAGAACTACAGCAAGGAGTAGGAGAGACGTAGTTTCTTGGGGATTCAAGTCCCAACATAGTTGAAAGAAGAGGTATGAGAATGAGCAGGTAAAGAAGAATCAACACATTTGCGGGCTCGTGTAGGTTTGCATGGTGGTGTAGGTGGAAGCGGTAGATCAAATCACTATGGACTATGCACTACAACAAACATTTATGCATTGCAACAAACATTTAATGCTAGAGTCATTGCTAGCATTACTTCGTGGGAAATAATCACTATGCAAATGCATGTTTTAAAACAAGATAAAAATAAAATATCTTCTACATGTGCCTCGGGAAGAGGCCAAATAAGAGGTCCAATTCAAAACATTATGTTAAATTATATGAATTTCAACTTAAGTTGTATGAATTTCAGGAGACTTTGGTTAAAACATTGAAAATTCATTGGTTTTTGTGCCAATTTAATAGTAAACCCAAAAATTGATTACTAATAGTCCACGACCTGAAGGGTAGGGACTAATAAGAGTTTATATGTAGTTTCTATGTTGATCAAATTGGATATGGAAAAATCTTATGACTAGGTAAATTGTAATTTTCTTTTACTATATTTAAGAGTTTTGTCTTGTAATTTTATTTTACCACCTTTAAGAGTCTTGTCTTTCACGATGGATTAATTAGGTTAAATGATGGTGACTTCCCCTTACATTTTGGTTTCATAAATAGCTTCCTTACATGTTTCTTTAACATTTGAGAATATCAAGTTAGGGATGCCCATTATGTCAAAACCCCTATAAAGGATGTGCCCTTGGTCATCACACTAAGGAACTTGGAGGGGTTGAATAATCCCATTCAGGCAAAGTGATTCTTGATGAAGATATTTGGCCTTCTTTTCCCACGAGTCTGCCTCTTCGTTGAGCCCTCTTTTTACGTAAAAGAAATGTCAAAAAAATGCAACTAAAAGGGGTTAAGGCAAAGCTTGAAAATGTTTGCCACTCCCAACCTAGTAGATCTGAGCAGGGTATAACTATATAGAGAGAATTGATTACAAATGAAGTTCACTTTGATATGTTTGTGGAAAGTGCTCTTGTAGGCATGTTGAAGTATGGTTTCCTTGGATGTTTAATCACAAGAGAGCGCAAGACTTCATCATTGAACCATGTCAAACAAGATTATTTTTTGGGAAAACCTTTTCACCTCCTTTCATCGTCAAAATGATTTAAAAACTCATCTTTAAACTTTAAAAAGGGAAAATAAAAAAGGTGAGTAATAACCGTAATTTAAGAAAAAACACTTTCTTTTCCAACATATATACTCAAGATTTTGTTCAACGTTATCTTCCCTGTTTCGAAAATATGTTAGTTTACCAAATATGTTAGTTTACCAATGAAAAATTTATGTAAACAAATAATAAATTATAATTTTTTAAGCAATTAAATTAAACTAAATTTAAAGTAATGTTTGAGTGAACATGCATGAATTAAGAGTTTGGAAACAAGGAAGTCAACAACAATTATACCTACTCTACCTCCCACATGGTGTGGGAGTTTATTTTAAAAGGAAGGAATACCTACTTATTGGTATGGACCATTATTCACGTCTTCTCATATTTTAATATAATCACCAAGTTGGAAAAAACTAACATAGCTTTGTCTCCCACGTTGCAAGGAACATTGTCCAACGAACTTTGAAAATATGATATTGGTATGTATCCAACTTTTTTGGGATTTTTCCTTTTCAATATTTACATTGCACGCATGCATAATAATAATTTGGTTTTGAATTTAAATATAACATGATAATTTCAATTTTTAATAACAAAATGGTCATAGAGATTTGTAATATGTATAGCTGAGTATTAAGTGTTTAGATAGATTTTGTGTTTATCTCAAGGTAACGTGTATTGTATAGTTGGATGGCCTCATTTAACAATTCAACAGAGTTTGTTTTAAGATGAAGGTAAACTCTGTGAAGTGTTTAAAATATTTTTATTATTGGTTATTATTTATAATTGTGGGTTAATTTATTACTAATATATAAGGAAAATTATATTATTTGAAATGATTTTTCTGGTGGTTTATAAGGAGGTAGAATTTCATTCCTTCCATATGTCTAGTGATCTATAAGGAGATAGAATTTTACTCCTTTCATATGTTTATGGATTTTGGGCTATTAATTTGTTTCCTTGTGTTCAAGGAAGATGAGTTTTTAACCAATCAAAAGCAATTTTAGGTCTCACTCCAAGACTAAAAGACACTTTCAACATGAATAATATTTTCAAGAAAGTCAATATCACATATTGTCGTCATTGAGGTTATAATAATTATAATAATAATTTATTTTTAAGGGCACGGCCAAGCCAGACACCAAATTGGTGTATGAGATCCCCTTCGCCTAGTAATTTGATTGGTAAAGTCTACGGAGGTATACATACCCTACCCCCCTCTGGATTTGAACTTGTGATCTCTTAGGAGGAAACACATGTTCTTAACCATTAGGCCTACTCAAGTAAGGTCATGTGACATTAAGTAACATCTAACTTTGATCCCATACATAAGACCAAATACCATCCTAATTACAATTTAACTTCTTATCTAAAAGAAAAAATACTAACATTATGAGAAAATAATGAATATTTAAAAAATTGAATAAACAAAAATAAAAGTTCATACTTTTATATCTATATTGATACTTAATATATTTAAATTAAAATAAACTTATTTAAATTAAAAAATAATATAAATTTGTTTTAATTTTACTTTTATATCTATATTAATAGATAATATATTTAAATTAAAATAAACATATTTAAATTTAAAAATAATATAAATTTGTTTTAATTTTACTTTTATTATTATTAATGAAAAAAATTAAAAAGTGTAAAATTTTGATATTCGTATATAATTTTTTCTTTACACTTAATAAATTTTAAATTAAAATAAAAGTGTCCTAACAATAAATGTACTTCTTATTCTAAAATAATTTTATTTATTTTTTAAAAGGTAAATTAGAAGAAGTAAACTTTAATGTAAAAAGAAATATATAATATAATATATTATACATTATATAATATAATGTAATATTGTATTATTATTATTATTATTTATATTATTATTATTATTATTATTATTATTATTATTATTATTATTATTATTATTATTATTATTATTATTACTACTATTATATATATTGTAACATTCCCAGCCACCAATATGCCGGGAAATGTCACTCCTGTAGCTCTGCGGCACTACTCTAATCTATGAAAACTTCAGCCTTAACTATTGACTATGCCACACAGAGATACTTGCGGAAAAACATACACATCCATATGAACATAGAATGTCTATTCTACATATATGTAACATAATAATGCGGAAATAACAGTAGGCCTACACATGGAGCATATACAACATATACAGGCAATACTTCTCAATTACAACACATGTACCATTACACAGCCTGTAAATGAATATAAAAGAGGTACTTATATTTTATTAGAAGACCACCAAATACGTGCAGACCTTCCACGAACCTCCCAGCCATAGACCGCGCTACTCATCACACTCAATAGTGGGTCACCCCCGAGCTAGGACTAAGCTCCACCTAGGGCAAGGGAATCCTAGACTAGGCTGAGGTTACAGGAAACTACACAATGCAACTAGAAGGATTCTCTCCAAGAGCCTTCTTATGCCCACTACTCACAGACTCTCATTCCCCACATGCATGTTCCACCCGGGAGTATACACCTTCACTATCACACAGTCCATCAGCTGCTTCACCTCCCTCTCAGGGTCTCAGCAACAACCCGGATCAGGAATTCTCAAAGCTCTGTAGCTAGTGTTGGACTCTCTCTAGGAGAAAACCACTTCCCAACAAACTCTCTCACCTGCAGAGGGCTTCTCACAGACCTGACAACCTGCCTCTTCTACCACGGGCTGGACAACCCACTTCTTCAACCACTTTCGACTCAGTTCCAGCAAGGTATGGGTGACAACAACGGTAACTGGTCAAAAAAACTCAGGAAAACAGAGGGCAACAACCCAAAACGGTTAAGGTATGAACTCGGCTCTACAAGGAACTGTGTGGCTGCAACAACCAACAGTTATGACACAACACGTCTTAGACATTTACAGGGTGCTCGGACTTCACAGGAGACATGACTCAATCCATGGGTTTGCCACTGGTTTCAGGGTGCATGACAAGGAATCAATGCAGAGGTTGATCACAGAGGTCCCACGGTTTCAGACAGAGGATGGGGGAGAATGACCAGCGAACCCCCAACACAGCTGACGCTTCAACTTTTAACTACATGAGCCCAGGTCGAAACTTTTCTTTCTGGAGCTGCATGCGTTCCCTTTTTCACACATTGCCTCTCCCAGGACTTAGGATAAAAACATTTCTTTCACACAACTTTGGAATAATAATAAATTATTATTCTCAAGGACTTAAGCCCCTAAGATTAGCCCCTAATTCCAACCTTTTATCCCCCTTTCCCTTACCCACCCTATGGAAGCTTAGTCCCCCATCACTCTTTCTTTGTGGTCGATCTGCACGCAGTGACATTTAATCTTTATTAATGTTCTACATAATTACATATACAAAAACAGGCTCTCTGGCCTAATAAACACATAAACCAACCAACTTATATACACTTGGCTCACCAGCCTATAAACATAATTACAATTCATAATATAATTGGGGCATGTCCTTGGGGTATTACAATCCCCTCCCCTTATTTTTGCACTGTCCTCAGTGCAACTCTTTACACAACATCAACAAGATTTCCCAAAAAATATATTGAATAATATATATATATA
>ML792068.1:220919-246791 GCA_009831015.1 Picea engelmannii
ATTATTCAATATTTCTCAATATTTCTCACCACCACTACTTCATTTTCATCTTCATCCCATATTATATATATATATATATATATATATATATATATTATCTAATATTTTATCCATCCCATCCCATCTCCTCCTCACCTTCATAATTTCTTATTATAAAATAATTTTGTTTATTTAAAAAAAAACAGGTTAAAAAAATAAAATTTAGTGTGCGAATAACTATATATAATATGTTATATTATATAATAATATACATGTTTTACCGAGTATTTTCCTTCATCTCTACACTCATATATCAATATGGGGAATACACTCAATTTTACGGGTAGAGAAATGAGTTGGCAGATAGGGGGTCTAAAGGATAACTTCATCCTCTGAGGTGAAGGAGCTTTGAGAGGTGGATTCATGGTCAACTCTGATGTAGGATGACCTACAACTACGCGAGAGTTGCAAATATATCATAAAATATCAACCAATAGTTTGCAGGCACCTGACTTCCATGCATTTTTTGGGTTATGTTAATACAACTCATAAGATGTCATGGAAGGGTTATTGGATTTAGACTGGGAAGAAGAGGATGCTCTCTGGGAAAAATAGGGTTTGTTTCTGTCCAACGAGGCATATAGAGAAATATATGCTCGACAATGTGGGACATACCTGCACATAAAAAAAACTGTAGATGTGTCAACACAATCGAACGCCAGACAGTCGGATAACCCACAGAAAAATATGTTAGAAGGTAATATGGTCATATCACAAACCATAGTTAGTGATGTGGAAGTGGAAGAAGGTATTTTCAAAAACCCTGGTGAGAAGAGAAGAGTTTATCATAGCCCCCAAAAGGTGAAGTGCTCTCGAGAAACAGAGGTCAAAGGAAAACTAACAGGAGAGGTTGCGAAAATCAAATGACAACATAATAGTTTGAAAGTTCATAGTGGCAGACCCATGTATATTTTGGGGAAAGATGTATCTATGGATAGAGTTGTGGGATTATCTTCGAAGGCATTGGTTGGAAAATTTGTTTACACTAATATGGCAAAGAACAAGCTAAAACAGTGGATTCAAGATGTTTGGAAACTGAAGGTGGGGTATTTCCTACGATTCAGTCTTCTCTCAAATCACTGGATAATATTTCATTTCCCGTCTGAAGAAGATCTATTAAAAATCCTTGAGATTTTGTGGGTTATAGGTAGAGGTGTTTTAGTGCTAAAGAGATGGGAACCAGGGTTTAATCCCTACCTGGAGTCTTTCAAGTAGAGATGTGTTTGGATGCTACTGGTAGACTTTCCAATAGAATTATGGGTATCCAAGGTTTTTAAGGATATAGGTAACATTGTGGGAAAAATCGTGTATTTTGATAAAAAGTCCTTTAGATGGAACAACAAAAGGCAGGCATGGATTCTAGTGGAGGTGGACTTAGATTTGGGGTTACCTAAAGATGTAGAAATTATCTCATAAAATAGATCCTATATACAATCATTGGATTACTGGCGAGATCCTTTTCTCTATCACTACTGTAGACAAATAGGTCATATAAAAGCTAAATGCCCAAGCTTGCACAAGGAGAAGGTTTTAACAGATCCATAGGAGGCCAGTCCAGAGACGACCTTATAACAATCCTGTTTGGAACTTGACTCTCCTCGCAGCTTTGATAATGACTCTTTCATTGGTAAGATGTATATCTTTTTCCCTTTTTTTACAGTTCCTTATCAAAAAATGATATCAAAGATCTTATTCGGAATGAGGATTGGATTATAGATATTTTTTTAGGCTTCTAGGATTTGGTTATGAAGAAATTCAAAAAATTTCCTTCAGAAGTTACGATGGTTGAAGAGAGTTTAGTAATTTTGCATGATTGTCAAAAACCTACTAGGGTTTCCAAAAATATGACTCCTTAGTTGAAACCTAGTTGTTGGATTTGGTTAATGATATTTCCTCCCCTGAAAACCTAGATAATACAAGACTCCTCTCTGTAGATGTTGAATCGGGGGGGGAAGTTGGTTTTCAGGATTTTGGAGAAACTATTTTGGGATCGGTGGAAAGTTTTTATATTTCCATGACCTTAAAAGAATTGATAACACTTGTGTTATTGGACCCTCAGATTTTGATGTTGGTTGTGTTTAAAATGGTCCTTCTTATAAAAATGTTCAATCAAAAAACCCTCTTCAAGTTTTTAAGACAGATCCAATGTCACAATAAGGAAAATACATTGAGACAAAAACTCAAAAAGAAAGGATATAGGTGCAATTAAAGGAGGTTTAGCACCTTTCAATCCTTTTACTGAATCTTCTCACCTTGATCCTCCTTCTCCACCAAGGGCTCTTAGAGAACAGAGGAATGATTTGGGGGTTCCTCCATGATTATCCTTTCCTATAACTTGCATGGGGCAGGAGGTGCCACAAAGTTGTTAACCATAAAAAGGTTAATTCATACTGTAAACCCCAATATCATCTTCTTTCAGGAAACAATGGTAGATTGTGGGAAAGAAAAAGAGTTTTTAATAAAATGTTGTCCTACCTGGAATTGTATGGTGACAGATTCATTTGGTCTATCTGGGGGTTTGATCTCAGGATGGAATCTAATGAATGCAGATTTTCAAGCCTACCAAATAGTTGTTGGTATATTATTGGAAGGTCAGCTAAAAGACATCTCAACTCCACTCAAACTTTTGAACTTCTATAGACCCTATAAAGATAGAGTTCCTTTTTGACAGCATTTGGAGAGTTATGGCTTCTTAAAGGAGGAAAATTTAATAATCAGAGAGGACCTTAATTCAACTCTTTCTTCAGGGGATATTTGTGAGGGACGTGCAATATTGGATCCCCTTTTTTGACTTTTTCTCTTCAATGTTTGCTTCAATGGGCTTAGTGGATATTTCTCCAAGTTTGATATGTCCAACTTGGAGAAATTGACATTCTGGGATAGAAGGAATCTAGAAGAGATTAGATTGTTTTCTCATGAATGAAGACTTGTGGGAAATATGAATAGATGTAGATCTTGGGTCATAAACTCTTTGCTTACAGATCATAATCTGGTGTGTTTGCAATTTTAAGAACATAAGGATTTAAATCACTTCCTCTTCAAATTTAATCACACATGGTTGTTGGAACCGGATTTTAATATATTGGTGCGCTCAACTTGGAAGTCTATGATTCTTTGGAAAGAAATATCAACTATGAACCTGATTATGACTAGGCTTAAGAAATTAAAAGAAGCAGTGGATTCTTGGCATAAAGAAAAGAGAAAAAATATACAGGCAAGATATAGGGATCTAGAGAAGAATTTGACAAAGGTTTTTCAAAGATATCCCTCACAAATTTTTACTCCTGAAGATAAAGAGTTGATAATGTCACTTGAAAAGAGGAAAGTCGAGATCCTCAAAATTGAAGAAGAAACATGGCATCTCAAGATCAGGGTTGTTTGGTTGAAAAGTGGGGATAGGAATACAAAATTTCTCCAAAAATTTGTTGAGCATATAAAGAAATATAACACTATATGGGATATCATGGATAATGAAGATGATCTACAACATTCTCAGGCAGAAATTGGGGAAACAACTTTCAATGTTTACAAATCTCTTTATAAAGCAAAGGATAGAGAAGATACCCTAACCCAACTCAATGTGTTAAAATAAGTTCCAAGATTTTTCTCGGATGAAGAAAGCAATGAGGTTGGTAAACAAGCCACCCTTCAAGAGATTGAGAAAATTGTAGAGATGATGTTGAAGGAAAAAAACCCAGGACCAGATGGATGGACCTAGGAATTGTTCCAACACTTCTTTGATATAATGGGTAAATATCTGCTAGATGGATTGGAAGAGTCAAGGACTTTTGGAAAGGTGTGTGGTTCATTAAATGCTATTTTTTTAATACTTATCTTGAAGGAGCCAAAACCTATTTATTTTCATGAGTATAGGCCTATTTCTCTCTGTAACTATGGATAGAGTTATTACTAAGCTCATTTCATCCAGGATAAAAGATAAATTGGCCTCATGTATTTCAAAAGAACAATTTGGTTTTTTGAAAGATAGGCTTATATTTGATGTTATTGGTCTTGCACAAGAGTGTATGCACTATTCAAAATCCAAGAAGATGTCCTCTTTAATTCTAAAATTGGACCTAAAGAAAGCTTATGAAAAAGTCAGTTGTAATTTTCTAAGAATGTTGTTGATACAGATAGGACTTAAGTGGGAGGTGGTACAGTGGATAATGGGGTGTGTTTCAAGTGCAAATTTCGCAGTCCTAGTAAATGGTTCCCCAACAGACTTCTTCAAAGGCTTCAGAGGCTTAAGGTAAGGCTGACCACTTTCACCTTTGTTGTTTCTTCTGGTGGTGGAAAGTTTCAGTAGAATGATGAAGAAGGCCAAATCAGATGGACTTTTTTCAGTTCTAAAAGTGGCTAAAGGGTTAGTCATTACACACTTACTCTTCGTCAATGATGTTTTGATTCTGGGTATTATCTCTATTGAATAATGGATTGAATTAAAGAAGATTATTTCTACTTTCTGTCAAGCTACTGGAATTTAAGTAAATTGTCAAAAATCATGTTTTGTCTTTAACAATATGGAGGCTGAGAAAATTGAAAGGTTTGAAGAAATTTTTAAATTCCCTTAGTACATTTAGATTGTGGGTTGTAGTACTTAGGGTTTAACTTAAAGCCTAATGACTATAAAGTCTTTGATTGGTTATGGGTACTTTAGAAAATTGAAAAGAGAGTTGGCCACTAGTATTTTAGGTGGTTATCCCTGGGTGACAGACTGGTACTTATTAAAATTTTCCTATAAAACATCTCGGTCTATGGGTGCACATTAGCAGAAGTCCCAACATTGATCAAGTCGACAAGTATGTTCAAATTTTGTATGGAAGGGAGCAAGTAAACCCTTGGGTTTTCATCTCGTTAATTGGGATTTGATTACAAAACTGAAATCGCTTGGAGGTTTGGGTATTTGGAACCTAGACTGGTTTTCACAAGCATTGGAGGCCAAGTCTTTATGGAGATATTTGTTCAGGCCTTACCTGTGGAGTTTAGTATTGCTTGAGAAATATATTAAAGAAGAAGATGACATCTACTGGTTAAAAACTGAAAACCACAGATACCATGTAGCCTCACTCTTCTGGAGGAATCTTTTGTTGTATGTGCCTTTGTTAAAGAAGTGGTTAGCATGGTCCATCAGTACTGGTATCGGGGTACTGGCTAGTCTAGACCCTTTTGTGGGAAGCAGTCCTTCGTTTAAACTCTCAACAAGAATTATTCAACATCTTCATTCTCTCAAGGTTTATACTCTTGCACATATCAGTCATACTTCTCCTTATAATGCTTTGGATTCACAAGAATAGTTAGCTCCTTGTGATCTGGGTCTGGAAGGTGACATGGAAACAGAATGGAAATATTATTTTTTAATGTTAACATGCAGTGGATTTTCACTTAGAAATTAAGAGGATACAATTGCATGGTCACAGAACCACTCATCGGGTTTTATTACTGTTAAATATTCTTATGATGCATTGGTTGATCTGAATGTGAAGGTGGATCCGGAATGGTGGTATAGAGCAATATGGAAACTGCAAATCCCTGTAAAAATCATTCTTTTCGTTTGCTTAATTCTACAAGATCACATTCTCACAAGGGAGAATTATAGGCGCAGAGGAGGAATAGGCCCATATGTGTGTTCACTATGTTTAAGGAGTCATGAAACCCCTCAACATATGATGGTTAACTGTGAAGTCACACAATTCATATGGAAGGAAGTATGTACACACTTGAATCTCTGTGATATTTGGAAATTACAGCCCTTTACTAAAAATTTGAAATCTTGGTTTTTAGTCTATCCTCGACACATGATGGTCCCCTTCTTTGTACTTTGGGGTTTATGGATATACATGAATAAGATCTTGTTTGAAAAATCCATCATAAATGACTATGGGATCTGTATAAGGATTTCCAGGGCTATAAAAGAGCAGCCCAGTACAGACGAAGGAGAAAAAATTGATTTTATTATGAACCCGATCTATTTTGGTCAAAAGCCTTTAGGATTCTTTGATGGACCTACAACTGGAGGTATTTGTGGTGTTGGTATAGTATTAAAGTTGAGCAGTGCCCATTTATTCAGTATCCATCTTGTTGTTGGAATAGGTTCAAATATTACAACCGAGTTGCTTGGTTTGTGGAGTCTTTTGCACTTTGCCTTGAGATTTTATATTCATGAATTAATGGTTGTTGGCGACTCAAAGGTCATCCTTGACTAGTTTGATGGAAAGTCCCACTTAAATTTTTTATCTTTGCAGACATGGAAGAGGAAGATAAAGGATCTCAAGCTTTCTTTCAGATGGATATAATGCTTCCATGTTCAAGAGAAATTCAACTCTTTGCCAGATACTCTTTCAAAGATAACACTTGATAAACAGATTTGTTGGCTATTCTATGATGAATTCCTTGAAGATTCAGTTATTAATACTGGATATTTCTTCATTTTTTTATTTCTCTATAGGCAAGCTTCTCTTACTCCCTATTTGGGAGGTCTTTGATTTTTGTTCTTTATGCTCTGTATATTTTTCTAGACACTGAAGTTTTTTGTGATTTCCTATGTTATATGAGGATAAGACTTTATGATTTAGGATTTTTTTGAGGAGGTAGGTTTATGATGAGATGATGTTTTTTTTATAGTAGTAGTCATGGCTCATGATTCTACATGTCACACTAAGTACTAGAAACTTTCTTTTGATTCTAATGAATAACATTGAAACTGCTTTTTCCGTTGGAAAAAAAATCAAGATGGGGGTAAAAGGATATCATGAAAAACATAATATGTTTTTCATAAAGGTGGGATGGGGGGATATTATGTTTATATATATGAGGGTGAAGGTGGGGGTGGTGGGATATTATGCAAAACATATTATGTTTTGCATAATATTCGTATATATGAGGGTGAGGGTGGGGGAATATTATGCAAAACAACATATATATGAGGGTGGAGTTGGGGTAATATTATGCAAAACAACATATATAGGATGGTGGGGGTGGGGGGATATTATGAAAAAAATATTATAGTAAGAAAAACATATATATGAGGGTGAGGGTGGAAGGGGGATATTATGAAAAACATACATATACATGAGGGTGAGGGTGAGGGTGAGGGTGAGGGGATATTATGCAAAACATACATATACATGAGGGTAAGGGTGAGGGGATATTATGCAAAAAAAATATATGGGGGTGGGGGTGGGGGAATATTATGCAAAACAACATATATATGAGGGTGGAGGTGGGGGAATATTATGCAAAACAACATATATAGGATGGTGGGGATGGGGGGATATTATGCAAAACATATTATAGTATGAAAAACATATATATGAGGGTGAGGGTGGTTGTGGAGGGGGGATATTATGCAAAACATACATATATATGAGGGTGAGGGTGAGGGGATATTATGCAAAACATATAAATGAGGGTGAGGGTGAGGGTGGGGGTGCGGGGATATTATGAAAAACATAATTGAGGATGAGGGTGGGGGTGGGGGGATATTATGCAAAACATAATATGTTTTGCATAATATCCCAGGTGGGGGTGGGGGGATATTATGCAAAACATAATATGTTTTGCATAATATCCCCGCACCCCGACCACCACCACCCTCGCCATCATATGTTATATGAGGGTGGGGGTGAGGGGAAATATTGGGTAAAAGATATTATATTATGTATTATACAATAATATATAATATCTCATTATTGAATAAGATTCTCAGTGTGAGAATAATTATATATTAAATGTTATTTGACCTCGCTCTGTAGTTCCAGTTCAAGTTATGTTGTCGTCGTAGCCTATAGAAGCGAAGGCATCAAAGGTGGAGGCAAAAGTTGAAGCAACAGTCTCACCCATAACATCAAAGTGGTGTACAGGAAAGTGTGCATTGTAAGTGTCAAAGACAGTGGGAAATCCACTTGGTTCCATCACAAATTAATACCTCGAGGATCAAAGCCAACAAATAATTTAATATCACATTAATTTGTGGAATTACAATATTTTAAAGGTAATTTTTTATGATAAATTTTTTATAGAAATATATTTTTAAAATTTGATAAATTAAAATTGGTCTCTATATGAGTTCTTCATCATCATCCAAATGATGATTATACCAAAATGAGAAAGTATACTTTAAAATTGAAATGAAGATAATTTGATATCACATTAATTTGTGGATTTTCAATATTTTAAAGTTAATTTTTGCATTGACAAAAAAAAATTCAGTATAAGAATAAAATTCTAAGACAAACCATAAGGTCTGATAGATTAAACTTGTTCTCGATGGGCATTCCATGTCATCATCATCATCATGCTGATACCAAGATGAGAGAGGATAATTTTACATAACCTCGTTCATCGTCATCATCATAACCGTCATTGTTGTCGTTGTCATCATAATTTGTCACCATCACCACTATAATTTCCATGTCATCATCATTGTTTCTATCATCCTCATCCTCATCGTTGTCATGGTCACCGCCACCATCACAAGATGAGAGAAGATAATTTTACATTACCTTGAACACTTTCATCCAAAACAAACTTTCAACATCATTATTATTATCATCGTAATCACTACCACCATCACAAAATGAAAAATGATACTTTTACATTACCTTGAAGACTTCCATCCAAAACAAACTTTCAAATTTTTTTCATCATCATCACTCCAAAATAAACTTTCAAACTTACAAAAATTTTAATACAAATAATATATTATGCTAAGTATAATCAAAATAAAATAACTAACTAATTATTAAAAATACCAATATCCTTTTTCTTTTTAATAATTTTTATTTAATAAAAACAATAATCATTACTAATTATTAAATATTTAATTTTGTTTTTAAAAATTAAAATAGATACTAATTTAAACATAATTTTGTTTTTAAAAATTAAAATAAATACTAATTTAAACATAATCACTATTTAAAAAAACATAATTATAATGAATTTTGTTGTTATCATCTTCATCCTCGTCGCCACCATCACAATGAGAAAGGATAATTTTAATTACTAAATATTTTATTTTATTTTTAAAAATTAAAATAAATACTAATTTAAAACATAGTCTCCCTTTAAGAAAACATAATTATAATGAAATTTATAATACTACATAATTTATTTTGTTTTTAAAAATTAAAATAAATAGTAATTTAAAACATATTCACCATTAAAAAAATTATATATATATAACAAATACTCATTTAAAACATAATCACCAATAATAATAAAAACATAATTATAATAAAGAAAATATAATTAAAAGAACAATTATAAAGTGATACATAACACATTAAGTGAACTTGAATGAAATAAAATGATATAATATTTTGAAAACAAATCATTCGTATTCCATGATTGAGGTTTTATTTTGTTTATTTTTACATCATGATGTAAACATTATGCACCCTATAATATAGTAATTAATATCATATATGTTAAAATGTATAATTAATATTATATATGGTAATTTGTATTATGTATATTATTTATGTGAAGATATTTTACATTGATGTTATATTGTTTTTTTTTTTTAATTGATAACTTTTATTTTTAATATTTTATTTTGTTAATTTTTTAATTTTTTTAACTCAACAAAAGTATGGTGATTTTGGAAAGCTTTTCTTAATGTTTTTGGAGCAGAAACAAAATTTTAAAGAATCGTAAGTAATCACTTACCCTCTTAAGATCCATAAACTAATTCGATCTCAATGGAAATTAATCATCTTCATTATTATCATTGAATGACAAACTCTACGATATGCTCTTACTTTTCCCCACAACACAAATGAATTATTTATGTTATGGAATTGTTGCTCCATTACCAAATTAAGTAAATATAGATATGAATAGAAACTGATGCTTGGTTGCTCTATTTCCAAATAAAATAAGGATAGAATAATGAAAAACCACAAAATATGACTATCCCACTCATAAATATGATATTAAAGTGAAAAATTTTAGTATTATTTAAGAAAATGAAAATAAAATGTACTATCAAATAAAATAAAACAAATAATACATAAATTTTAAAGTATTTAGGTTTAAATTAAAATAAAATAATGTTTGAATTAATATTTATGAATTAAAATCTTAGACAAAGGGAACCAACCACAACCATCTCATTTATCCCTAATTTTGTAATTTTTCAAGAACGTGTAGGAAAAAATAGTGGGAAGGATAAGCCTTATGTATCATATGAGGATGAGAAACAACGCGTGAACCAATATAGTGGTAGCATCCATAATTTCATTCATCACGACATTTTCCAAGAAACACATTGTTATATCCATATTTTTAACAGATTTTGTATTATGATTGTTAATGGGGGATGTATGAAATGTGGTGGTTGGTGTGAAAAATGTGAAACTGCAAATTGTTGAGTATTCCTTGAAAACTCACATGTTTTCCATGGAAATTGGAAGGTGTCATATTGTTTTGGGTGTTGAATGGCTAACAAAATTAGACCCCATCACCATGCACTTCTTGGAATTATGCATGAGTTTTCATAAGGATGGCAATTCCTACATACTCAATTGTCTCAAAGCATGCTCTTCAAAAATCATCAACTCCCATCGTATGGAAAATCTTCTAGAAAAGGGTCATATTGACATTATTTCACAATTCCATGCTATTCAAGCCTTTGAGGATGCTTTCCATTCGGTTCATCCAGATTTGAAATTAGTATTGGATAGACACCAACAAGTCTTTGAACATCCCCAAGGATTACCACCCTCACGTTGAGATCACGATCATAGCATCCCACTACTTCTTAGTAGCCTACCACCCAATGTGGACCCATCTCATCATCATTTTTCCCAAAATAATGAAATTCAAAATTGATCTGAAAATATTTTTTAAAGACAATGGTTGAGTTTTAAAGCACGAGTTAAATAACCATTTAGGAAACTGATGGAAGAGAAAGAATTAATGAAGAAACATGACATTCATAAAGAAATATACAGATCTAGAAATAAGCATGAAGAAACAACAAACCATAAACAACAAAGTTGATAACGGAGTTCGGCAATCTCGCCTAAGTCTTCGGGCCTTTGTCTTAGTGGGTGATGCTTTCTTATTTATGTTCAAATATTTAAAAGTGCATCATAACAGTACCAAAAGGATTACAAATTGATATAGTTGTGTTCTACTAGATCTCCAAAACCCAACAAAATTGATGGTACTGAAAATGGATGGATGAAGCTCCCAGAAATGGCCCGCAAAGGTGCTCTCCTCAATGGCTTCCCTGCATAAAAATGGCTTTGGCTCTTAAATTATTCAACATTTCCCTATTCTGAACCTCCTTTCATGGCTTCAATAACCTCTGCTTTATATAGACTTGAAGTGGGTAACAAAATCCCAACTTCCCCCCAAGATTTGGCTTCAAAAAGGGCCCAAGATCCCCCAATATTGGCCAAAATCTCTCAAAACTGTTGAAAAATCAATAAAAATCATGATATATAGTTTAAAACCCACTATTTGGAAAAAATTAAGGCCGCAACCCACGAAACCCGGGCCCCTAGTCATATGGCGCCGCTGGCTTCTGGTGCGTTGGCCCCTTATTCGTTGGCCTTTGGTCATGTGTTGTGACCATGTGGCTTGAACCCTTATACTCCATGCGCCCTTATATTGTTATAGCCCTCGGTCATTAGCGCCTGGATATGTGCCCTGGTCAGCGGGCTAACCCGACCGACGGGGCGCTATCCCCACAAGTCTGCGTGAACAGTTGAAGGTAAAGGTTCGGGTCACATGTGAGTGGTCGTATAGTGGTGTATGTCAAGGGCTTGGAGCTATACCATAACATTTCTCGTGCCAAAATTTATGAACTTGGATATATGGTATGGTCAAATGAAATCGCGTCAGGGGCTGGGGCCTAGCCCCAGCCCTTTACCTGTCGTTTATACAACCAAACAAACTTTAATATAAACTTTGCACCATAGGGGTTAAGAACTACCAATGGGCGGGATGGTAGCCTAGCCCTGCCAAACCTTTTGTCACCCGGACCGGAGGTCACGGATTCGACTCCCGGGAGTCATACCAATTTTTCCCAAACTTTCCAATGAAGGGGTGCCATGTGGCACCACGTTATTCGCCCAAATACATGCCACGTGTTAGACGATGACCGATCCATGCAACTGTCAATGTGTCTGACATGTCAGTGCACCAACTATACATGCCACTTCACCATGTGCCACGTGTCACCCTTGCAGTGGTGACATGTGTCACAATTTGACTCGTCCACATCTACACCTGTCCACATCAGCACCTGTCCATGTCAACATGCCAATGCACCCTTCCACATCACTTATACGGTCATACGACCTATATAGTCAGTTGCCATGTCAACACTGTAAAGACTATATAGTCAACATTTGTTTTTCTTGTTTGATGAAACGAACAGACTGTGATATCTTTCACATACGACGTTCGTTTGAGCCCGTTCAAGTTGTGTTGGGTTCATATCGACAAGGCCTACTCACACATCCATTTTGAAGCCATTTCGAGCACTTTTATTTTTAGGCCTTCCTGGACCCATTTTGGTCCCGAGATCCATTCTGGATCACGCCTCCCCACTAAATACTTTTTGGTCATCCAAAAGGATATTAACCAGTCATCAAGTGCGGGATAGGCCACCCCACTTTTTCTCTATCTTTAAACTTTGTCATGTGCACATGTCTCATCAAGATCAATTGTAAAACAACCATGATAACTGACAACATATTTTTAGCCACTTGTACTCTATCACATCTTATTGAAGCCACTATCATCCATGTTGACAACATTACTAATGATAACATCAGAAATATGACTGTAAATGAGCTAATATGTTTATAATACTTGCACAACATTAGCTTTTCTTGAAGCAAAGTATGATTGAATTTCCATTCTACAATCATCTCATGTTCTTGCTTAAGATCAATGACTTGACTTGAGAACATTATAGGTGTGTTGCTTGCATGAGCTACCTTTCTTGATTGTTCCATTGTTTGAAGAGATTGATTTTCTTTTAAATGATGAGCATGTACCACATATTCTTTCCCTGCTTTGATTAAGTGATATTGATTATGTTCCATGTAGAAGATTGCTTTGCGATCATACAAATAAGGACTGTCTAAGACCATTCCACATTCATTGAGTGGCACCACATCACATGTTACCTCATCCAAAAACTTAGATGAAATTGAAAACTTTAATGTGCATTGCTTTGTTATGTGCAATTTATGATTGTTGCTTATCCATTTAAGTGAGTAAGGTGTATGATGCATCTGAGTGTTTAATCCCAATTGTTTAACCACTTCCTCTAAAATCAAGTTAGATTGAGATCCACTATCTATCAATGTGTCGACCTTAGTGTGCCTCATAATGACCCTTATGAGAAACAATTTACTTCTAGAATCAAATCCATCACCCATTTTACCTGCCAAACGAACCCCTGAGATTTTAGACTCATCACTTGAATCTGAACCCAAGTCTATTGGTCGTGTTGTTGCTACAATTGTTTTCATCCCTTTCCTTTCTTTGAACCACTTCGTTCTCTTCTTGGGATGCAATTGCCAGCAATGGTCCTCATCATGCCCTTCTTTCTTGCAATGCTTGCAAGAGGGCTTCTCTTCCTTTCTTGCCACTGAATTTTCCTTCTTGCCATTCCACTTCCTTTTGTTCTCTTTCTTTGAAGATGATTCCCCTGATACACCAACTCATGTTTTCGTTGACTTAATGTATGTTTCTTGAATAGAAACCTCATCAAGATTAGTAGGTCCAAACATAAATACAATGTTACGAATATGTGCAGGTAAACCTCCTATATACTTCATAAGAGTTTCTTGGGTATGTAAAGGAATATCTAACATCAATGCCATTTTACGAAATCCATCTGTGTATTCTTGCATTGTTTGTCCCTTTATTAGTTTAAGACCTTTCCATTCAATTAAATCTTTCTCTTTATAACCCAAAGGACAAAATTGCTTTCTAAGTGCAGACACAAAAACTTTCCATGATGGAAATACATTACCCACTTGTTGTGTGCCATTTTACAACTTGCTTTGCCACCACATGAGTGTTGTGCCTGCAAGTCGAAGCGATGCCAACTTGATTTGAGTTGCCTCATCCTTGATTTGTTGCACACTGCAATAACCCTCCATCCATCTGACCCAGTTATCAAGCCTCTTTGCATTGACTTCACCATCATACATGGGTAATTCAAACTTCACATCAACCTTAAGTAAAGGCATTTCATTTTTATGTTTATGGGAATGTTTTCTTGCAGTGAATTTGGAACTTGAACTTGAAGAAGAAGAAGTTGATGGAGAACAAGGAGGTGAAGGAGGAGTTTGAGGAGGATCCTCTCCTTCTTCATTTTTGACCTTTGAAGATTCACCTAGAATCGGTCTCTTTTGTTCCAATTAATCCTCATATAGAACCTTCGTCATCTCCTACATGGCGAAGAAAGTCTTTCAAAACTCTTTCTCATCATGATAAAGTCCCTCTTCCGATGTCATATTCTCACTTTGAGAAGTTCTTTTCTCGATCCAATCTCAAGATTCTCTTCAACAAGATCTCCTTCACCATGATTCATATTTTCCCTGGTAATCATGCAAACTCAAAAACCAACCGTCAACTAGCTTTGATACCACTTGATCTGAAAATATCTTTTAAAGACAATGGTTGAGTTTTAAAGCATAAGTTAAATAACCATTTAGGAAACTAATGAAAGAGGAAGAATTGATGAAGAAACATGGCAGCCATAAAGAAATATACAGAGATGAAAATAAGCATGAAGAAACAACAAACCATAAACAACAAAGTTGATAACGGAGTTTGACAATCTCGCCTACGTCTCCGAGCCTTTGTCTCAGTGGGTGAGGTTTTCTTATTTCTGTTCAAATCTTTAAAAGTACATCATAACAGTACCAAAAGGATTACAAACTGATCTAGTTGTGCTCTACCATATCTCAACAACCCAACAAAATGACGGAACTGAAAACGAATGGACGGAGCTCCCAGAAATGGCCCGCAAAGGTGGTCTCCTCAATGGATTCCCTGCATAAAAATGGCTTTGGCTCTTTAATTCTTTATAATTTTCCTGTTCTAAACCTCCTTTCATGGCTTCAAGAACCTTTGGTTTATATAGACTTGAAGTGGGTAATAAACTCCCAACTTCCCCCCAAAATCTGGCCTCAAACAGGGCCCAAGATCCCCCAATATTGGCCAAAATCTCTCAAAACTGCTGAAAAAATCAATAAAAATCATGATATATAGTTTAAAATCCACTATTTGGAAAAAATTAAGGGCGCAGCCCCAAAACCCGGGCTCATGGTCATATGGTGCCCTCCATGTGGCTCTGCGTTGGTTACTTGTGTGTTGGCCCCTTATTCGTTGGCCTCTGGTCATGTGTTGTAGCCATGTGGCCTAAACCCTTATACTCCATGCACCCTTATACTGTTATAGTCCTCGGTCATTAGTGCCTAGATATGCGCCCTGGTCTACGAGCTAGCCTAGCTGACCAGGCACTATCCCCACAAGTCTGCACGAACAATTGAAGGCAAAGGTCTGGGTCACATGTGAGCAGGTGTATGGTGGTGTATGCCGAGGGCTTGGAGCTATACCATAACATTTCTCGTGCCAACATTTATGGACTTGGATATATGGTGTGGTCGAATGAAATCGCATCGAGGGATGAGGCCTAGCCCCAACCCTTTACTTTTTCATTTATACAAGCTTTAATATAAACTTTGTGCCATAAGGGTTAATAACTACCAATGAGCGAGCTGGTAGCCCGACCCTACCAAACCTTTCGACGCCCGGGCCGGAGGTCACGGGTTCGACTCCCCGGGAGTCATACCAATTTTTCCCAAGTTTTCCAATGAAGGGGTGCCATGTGGGATCCCATGACTGGGCCACATAGCACCATGTTATTCTCCTAAATACATGCCACATGTCATACGATGACCAGTCCACGCAACTTCCAACGTGTCTACCATGTCAACGCACCAACTATACCTGCCACGTTACCCGATGCCATGTGTCACCCTTGTAGTGGTGACATGTCACTGCATGTCCATGTCAGCATGCCAATGCACCCTGTCATGCCACATGTATGATCGTACGACCTCTACAGTCAGCTTCCACGTCAGCATTGTACGAATTGTACAATCAACATTTTTTTTTGCTTGTTTGACGAAACGAACAAACCGCGATATATTTCGCATACAATGTTTGTTTGAGCCTGTTCAAGTTGCGTTTAGATCGTATCAACGAGGCCTACGCACATGTCTGTTTTGAAGCCATTTTGAGCACTTTGACTTTTAGGCCTTCCTGGACCCATTTTGGTCTCGAGATCCATTATGGATCAAAAATATTGCACAATAGATATTAGTTGTAAGTATAATTTGTCCTACCAACCCCTACTCTTCTCAAGTTGTCATGGTCCTTAAAAAAGAGGCACTTGGTGCATGTGTCCTAATTTTTATGTTCTTAAAAACTTTATAGTGAAAGATAAATTCCCTTTATAGTCATTGATGATCTCTTAGATGAGGTACATGAAGCATAGTTGAGTCACCAAAATTGATCTTTGCTTTGGTTATCACAAAATTCACATGAAGGAAGTCAATATTCCCAAAACTATTTTTCTCAATCATGACAATCATTATGAGTTTTTGGTGATTCCATTTGGTATTTCCAATGTACATTCCACCATTTAAAGCCTCCTGAACCACATATTTAATCCCCTTCTACGTCATTTTTTCCTAGTCTTCTTTGATGACATCTTGGTCTACAATAAAACGTGGGCAACACATGTGGCACATGTGGATCAGGTCTTACAACTCCTCTGTAATCACTAGTTGTTCCTCAAGAATTCTAAATATGCTTTTGGGTCTTCAGAAGTTGAATATTTGGGACACATTGTTGGTGGGGAGGGTGTGCGTGTTGATCCTAAGAAAATTGAAGCGATGAAATATTGGCCTTATCCCAAGACCCTTAAATTTTTGCATGTATTTCTTGGCCTCACGGGTTACTACTGAAAGTTTGTCTAAAAATTTGGTAAAATTGTTGCCACCATGTTGAAAAAGAATTTCTTTAATTAGAATGAGGAGGTTGAAAAATATTTTCAGTCTTTAAAATATGTTATGTGTACCACATAAATCCTCACCATACTTGACTTCAATAAGGCTTTTTTTTTTTTTAATGTGATGCCTTAAGAAAAGCAATTGTGGTTGTGTTAATGCAAGAGAGACACTTGCGTTCTTTCACCAGTAAGTAATTATGTGATCAAAACTTGGGAAAATACACCTATGAGAAGGAAATGGTGGTTATTATTCATGTAGTTGATATGTGGCATCCTTACTTGATGGGGAATCATTTTTAGATTAAAATAGACCATCACAACTTGAAATATTTCCTAGAACAGATGTTGTCCTCCTCGAAGAAACAAAAGTGGGTCACCAAAATGTTAGGCTATGTGATCCAGATTATTTTGAGAACGAAATGAAGGCGTAGATATAAAAATTAAATATCCATATATATTGAAATAAACACGGAGATACAGTAATGCACATTTTTTATTAATGAGAGAAATGTTCAAAAACTGTAAAATTATAGAGTGAATGACTCACTAGAATGGTGGCAGCTTATCTCTGAGAAGAGATGTGACGGCTATGGTCATTCGCAAGAATATTATGTTTACAATGAGACTCCAAAGGTATTTTATCATAAAGAAAATCCAAAACCCTAACCATGGAATATGAAACGCCAAAAGGTTTGCGGGCCCCAATGGGGGTAGTTGATATGTCAACTTCTCGAGGGCGTAACTTTTGCATACGATCTTTGTTTGGGGCGCACGATAGCTCATTGTAAAGGTCTAGTTGAGAAGAACACAGTTTTCTCAGAAGCCTTTAGTTATTTCCTAGCCCCCCAAACATCGAAAAAACATCGTTTAGGGCCTCAAAACGACCTCGGAAGTTTGGAACCCGAAAAACTATAGAAAAATTGCCAAGGTAGAAAACTGTATTTTGAGCTAGTGGAATAGGTGGGTGGCCACCAATATCCACCTAGATCATTCCTCCCCCCTTAGGAAGCAATGGTCTCCATTGCGTCAAGTTTTGGGGAAGCTCTTGTTGAATCTGAACCTACGTGAGTTTCTTGCCTTGCTGAAGTTGTCATGCTTAGCTTGTTGGGGGTTGTCACAGTCTCTATTTGGGGCGCACGATAGCTCCTTAAAGGTCTAGTTGAGAAGAACACATTTTGATCAAAATCCCTTGGTTATCTCCTAGGCCCCCAAATGTCCAAAAAACATCGTTTAGGGCCTCAAAACGGCCTCGGAAGTTTGGGACCCAAAAAACTGTAGAAAAACTTCCAAGGTGGAAAACTGTATTTCGAGCCAGTGGAATAAGTGGGTGGCCACCAATATCCACCTGGATCATTCCTCACCCCTTAGGAAGCAATGGCCTCCATTGCGTCAAGTTCTGGGAAAGCTTTTGTTGAATCTGAACCTCGGTGAGTTGCTTTCCTTGCTGAAGAAGTTGTCCTACTTAGCTTGTTGGAGGTTGTCACAAACCTATTATTGGAGGGGTTGGATCTGTTCAACCAATGTAGCTTCATGATATTCCTGAGTGTGGGAGGACTCTTTCGATGAAGATGAAACATGAAGAGTATGAATGGATCTATTATAACTTTTCTTGACTTGGTAATGTGGAGGCACCCTCGTAGGTGAAGTATGAATACATTTGTGCTCTTATGCGAGATTTTCAATATGCTTATGTTGGATAGAAAGGTATTGGGTCGAAGTTGAAGTGGTTGCAATGTTCTTTAGTTTTCCTTATGACCAAATCATGAAGAAGTTCAACTTTTCAGTATGAGAGATTACTTTGCGACACTATTTTTTTGGGACAGTAGTTGGCCCTACCTTTGGTATCTTGTAGAGATGATGTTCCAGAGTAAAAATGATGCTACAGGGTCGAGACTCATAAACAACATGACACTTCCACATATATGGTTGGCCTAAAATAACATCACAGAATTCTAGTGAGACAACATCACACAGTACTTGATCCTTGAAGGCATTGATTCCATAGGACATGTGACATTGTTGGCTGACACGAAGATCTTGACCCTAGCGAAGCCATCCGATTTTGTTTGGTTTTAGATGTTTTGTTGTCGAAAAATCCAACTACTTGACGACCTTTGTTGAGATTAGGTTCTTCTACCTTCTGCTATCAACAATAAAATGCAACGGGGTCCCCTTCACCCACACTTTTGAATGGAAGAGGTGCTCCCCCTCTTCAGGATCCTCTAGTTCTTCTGGTTATATTGTTTTAGTCACAATAGTAGAAGTGGGTTCTGCATCAATGAGTTGTCACCTTTTATTTTTTTCTAAATTGAAGTCTGAGTCAGGGCTCGATTTTGTTTCTTTAAGCTCGGCCACCAATAACTAGTTTTTAGTGACATTCATCGATGTTGTGCCAAGGGATTTTGTGGAAGTCGCACCACTTTCCAGTTTCCTTCTTCGTCTTCATGTTACCCTTATTTTCCTATGACTTCGACTAGTTGTATTGAGGTTGGGTATTCTATGAATTAGGGATTCCTTTACCATACTTTCATTGTTGTTGATTTTCATACCCAAATTCTTGCTTGTTATGGTGCTTAAATTTTTGCTCTATTTTGACAACATATCGATAAGTGGATCCCAATGATGAGATGTCCAGAAACTCCATTTCGGTTAGGATATACCTGTGTAGAGCCCTGCAGTATTTTAGACCCAGATGTCGCTTGGAGTCTTTAATACCCAACTTGGTGTGCAAGGTATGGAAGGTATTTGTGAACTCTGGCACTATTTGTCCCCTCTCTTGATGCAGCATGGTCCATCTCATGTACTCATAGTTTCCCACAAGGTAATATTTCTCCTTGACCGCATCCATAAAAAAATCCCAAGTGGGCTCAGCCCCAAATATTCCAAATTCCTTTGTGGATTTTTTCTACCAATAAGTTTTCCACCAATGTTTGACATGGGGGAGAGCCTTAAGGAGCACAAAGGTGATCTTTTCTCTGTTGGAAAAATTGTGAACAAAGAAATAAACTTTTAGAAAATTTAACCACTTTTCTAAATCATCTGCATCGATCTCACCTTCAAATACGATAATATTGAAATTAACTTGTACCTTGAATGGGGAAGCATCTCTAAAGCGACTGCTTGATGAAGACGCGCCTGTTATTGTCGGCAATCGTTGAAGGATTTGGGAAAAAATCTCCAACATTTTGTTCCTCTGTTGCGCAAGGGATTCCGCGAGCGACAACTTGATGGGATATTCTACTCCCTCGCCTCTCTTTTCTTCCACATGGGAAGCCACTTGGGTTGTCAAGAGTGGTTTTCCTCAAGGGAAACTAGCTCGAGACCTAACTCTCTATACCCTGACCTCGTTGGGGACATGCACAAAAAACGAAAAGGAGTAGCCTACTCTGATACCAATGATCTAGATTATTTTACGAAATAAATATAGGAGGAGATATAACAATAAAATACACATTTAAATATTTCAATAAATACAGAGAGATATAGTAATGCACAATTTTTATTAATGAGAAAAATGTACAGAAACTGTAAAATTACAGAGTGAATGACTCGCTATAATGGTGGAAGCTTATATCTGAGAAGAGATGTGATGGTTATGCTCAATCGTGAGAATATGATGGTGATTACAATGAGGTTCCAAAGGCCTTTTTAACATAAATAAAATTCAAAACGCTAACCCCGGAATATGAAACACCAAAACGTTTGCGAACCTCGATGGGGGTAGTTGATACGTCAACTTCCCAAGGGCGTAACTTTTGCATACGATATTTGTTTGGGCGCATGATAGTTCATTGGAAAGTTATAGCTTAGAATACAAAATTTGTAGTGGGAGCCTTTGGCTATCGCATAGGCCCCCAAACATCCAAAAAACGTCATTTAGGGCCTCAAAATGACCCCAAAAGTTTGGAACCCAAAAAAACGTAGAAAAACTGCTAAGGTGGAAAATTGTATTTCAAGCCAGTGGAATAGGTGGGTGGCCACCAATATCCACCTAGATCACTATGACTATGAGATTATCTACAAGAAGAGAAAGGAAAATGTGGTGGATCATAATCTCTCCGGGAAGTAAGATGAGGAAGGGTCCATAATTTTCTCATCTTTCCTAGTGTCTGATTGGCTTCAAGAAGTGTGTCAAGAATTTTCAAGGGATGCCAAGATAATATAGATGATCCAATGACTATGTTCCAACCCACTGGCACACCCAAGTTACACTCATCGTTCACAATGATTCATTTTGGGTTTCAAAACAAATATGACAGAATTAAGCATTCATTCTTTTGGAAAGGCATGAAGAAATACATCCACACCTTTATGGAAGAATTTGATACCTACTAATGCCATAAAGGGGAAAAAGTAAATCCTCCAAGAAAATTACAACCCTTACCCATTCCTACAATTGTGTGGGCAGACATTTTTATGGATTTCATTATGGGATTACCAAAATTAGGCAGTAAATCAGTGATAATGGTAATTGTGGATTGCCTTTCCAAAAATGTTCACTTATGTTCTTTATACCACCCATTAAAGTCCTCCATAATATCACAAGTCTTCATCAACAACATTTTTAAACTACATGGCATGCCTAAATCCATTGTGACTAATCGTGATCCCACCTTCACCAACAATTTATGGTAGGAGTTGTTTTAGCTTCAAGGTACGCAATTGAATCTTAGCATAGCATATCAACCCCAAACCAATGGGCAAACAAAATTAGTCAACAAATTTTTAAAAGATTTTTTACATTATTTTTCTTTGGAATGGCAAGACCAATGGGTCTAATGATTACCCTTATCCAAATGGTGGTGCAATATGACCTACCATGGTGCTACTAAGATGACCCCTTTAGTGGTAGTCTATGGACAACGGCCCCCATTAGGGATCTTGTACTTTCCTAGCCTCTATAAGGTTCAAGAGATGGAAAACACCATGATATCCCATGTTGACATTCTTTGTACCCTCAAAGATAATTTGGTGTTGGCTAAGAATCACATGAAACAACAGGTTGATCAACATCACTCCAAATGCCATTTTGAAGAAGGAGATCAAGTGTTCATACATCTCCAACTATATAAGCATACCTCATTCATGGAGAAGTTATACTAGAAGTTATATACTAATTTTTATGGACCCTATGCTATACTCAAACATCTATTTCCAATGGCTTACAAATTGTATTTTCCCAACCATCCTAATGTATACCCAATTAAAAATTTTCATGTGCCTTGCTTGAATAAATTTCTTGGGTCCAATTGCAGAGTTCAAACCACCCTTCCTAAATTGGACGAGGAGGATTCCAATTGGTTGTGAACTAAGATCATTTTGGAAAAACATGAGTTTCGTCTTTTCTAGTTCACTATACAAAAAGTTTTGATCCAATGGGAGGATACATAGCATGAAGATGCTTCATAGGAACTAGTAGAGATTCCTCGCAAATTTCCTCATCTCTAGGCTTGAGGACAAGACTTCTTTGTAAGGGGGAGGGAATGTTAGGTTCCCACCCTAACTCCCCTAGTTAGTGGAATCGATTGTCACTTAATGTATTGAGGGTCATCTCTATTAAATAAGTCCCCATGAGGTATTAAAGTATAAAATCAATACATGTAAGTAGCCTCATTAAAGAAGGTCCACTAGCTAGTGGATGAGGCCTCAATAATGGAGGTCCACTCATTGGTTATGATTTTAGTCAATCATAAAATATATATTGTAGTATAAGGTATGTAATTGGTTTTTAAGTGAATATTGTTGTCTTTGGAGCTCTGCTTGTGTTGGAAATTTCTCCCTCTAAGAGGAAAGTAAAATTTGCATCCAATTTTGAATATCAATAAAGGCTTTCTCAATGCACTATTATTTTATAGTTCTGGTTTTATTTATTTTCTTTCAGCAACTATACTTCTACCTATATTTATCTGTTTATTTTCTTTCCATAGCTATATCCCATCTTCTTTTCTCTGAATATTTTGTTTTACTCCAAATATTCTATTTTGGATAACAAAGAATGCCACACTTGTGCCCACACACCATAATTGTGGTCATTCATAACCACAATTTCTTGCTTGGAACCCATTATCTTAATCTATCAATATAATCCTTGATCTCGTCTTTAAATTAAACCCTAATTCAATCTAATAGATAGATCTAGCTCATCAAGAGAACATACAATTGGCAACCTTGAAAAGAGTTGTAGACAATAGGCTAGATCTCAAAATAATAGATATAATACCATGTTGGAGAATCAAGGAATTAGATTGATCAAGGAGATAAACACTCCAAGAAGAGATGATGTCTAAAGAAAAAATTATGACACTTAAGAACAAGTGATCATAGTTCATCATACAAAGGAAACACAAGGAACCAAAATATTTCCAAGGACTTGCATAACATAACTTGATAGATGGATCCATATGTGTGTGTGTGGAATGAAACTGTAACTATCTCCCTTGAAGTGAGGAGGCCATGGTCCACTTTGATTGGACAGGTGGTGTAATAAACTCGTTTAAATTTTCCTTGACCTATGCATCAATCAATTATCATGGTCAACTTAACCAACCAGTTGAATATTGTGTCAATTGTCTAGTCGATTTCTCAATCAACTCTCCTAGTTGGTTATTTGATGAACAACCTCTAGAATATCCATGGATGTGATGAACCTATTGTTTCAATAAAATTGGCATTTGTTTGGTTTTTATTTCTAGGGAAACTACTATAGGGAGAAATCACCCACCTTCATTAGTATTTCACTTTCTTAGAAAACAATTTTCTCACTCGACCTCTACCCCAATGATGTTTCACCTTCTTTCTTTCCTATTTTAGTAAAAACATGTTCCTTGAAGGAAATAATTGGCTTAATCAATCATGCATGCAAATCAACCTCATCTTTTATCTCTTTAACTGCCACGTGTTTCCTTAGTTGATTATCATTCCACCCCTTGGCTTTCATTCACTCCAAGTAAGCTTACTTATCATCTTTTGGCTATGGATGAATGTTTTATTATTTTCTATATCTCTATTGCATGTTGTAAGTTTCCTAAGGGTGTTTTCACTTGCAAGAAGATCATGTCATTCACTAATAGATTTGCAACATTATCTTGGTCTCCATATAGCTCTCTTCATGTTCAAATCTAATTGATATATTGTTGCACGGATCAAACACTTCAAGAATATAAAATCAAATATGTATTCTCCTTTTCATATTAATTTCTCACCTAGAACAAGTGTGCATTAAACTTTGGTCCTTGGGATTCCTATCCATCCTTAGAAACTAGTTTGAAGTCGTGGCCATTGTTACAAAGCACATGTGGCAACCACCAATATTGATTCACCAAAGGGAATTAGTGTTTTTATGTGTGGATTAATATAATAAGAAGAGCATCATTTCCATACTTACAATTCATGAAGAAACCTCACCTCCTAATTCCTAAAATTCACCTTTGTTGATATTTTTTATTTTATCATAAGGATTCAATTGCATCACAGTGATGATAGTTTACCAAAGAACCATATAATGTTTGTTTAAATTTATTAATTACAAAATATATAAGAGAAAGTTATTTATTCATTATCTTATAGGGGTTATTTTTGTGTCTCAAGCTCATTTGATGGATATTATTTTTTGTGCAGATAGTGATGAAGGGAAAGAAGCTACCATTGAAAAAAACATCTATATACTTCATTGAAACAATATTCTCACCAAATGTCTCTTTGGATCCATCATATTTGGTCTTGTATCAAATATATAGGAATTTTATTCCCTCACCTAGATTGATAATGAAAGAAAAGGGTGGCCAAAGAAACATCATAGAGTGAAGCTCGATTTGAAAAGATCGCATGGTTAGTCTTTCTCAAATACATAAAGTAGCACCTAGGGAGGGGTTATTTCCATGTGGTGATGTCATTTGGATATTGATTTGGTATTCTAATATTATACTCCAACATTGAGATATCATTAGAAGATTCAATTCCTAAAGCATTCACAAAATTTACCAGGTTTTTGTTCCCACAATTTGCACTAGTGAAGCATAGGTGGAAAAATTCACGAAAGAGAATGATGTAAATGAAATATTCAAACAATGGTGGCTCCCATCCAAACCCTTAAGGAGAACCACCAAAAAGTATATATGTCCAATAACTTGTGAGAATAAGTGAAAGACCTAGTAGTACTAATGAACTCAATGTACAAGTTTATGAATACCCGACAACTATGGGTGAGTTGGGTCATGATTATGTAAATGTGGATGAACCTGCACATATAAGATATAGCTAGCAAAGGACATACACAGCTTGCATAAAAATCAGAAAAGACGGAAACGAGACAGAGAGAGAGAGAGAGAGAGAGAGAGAGAGAGAGAATCAAAGAATTGTATTAATTGTATTCCACACTCAAAGAGTGAATAATTTACAATAGATATAAGCTACATGAGTAACTAATGCATCTTAGTAGTGATATAGAGAGACCTAGACACTCACTGACAGACATTTGGAGTGATCTACCACCTATTCCTAGTTAATTGATCCATGTAATCATCAGTTAACTGAGTCACGACTTCCACTAGTCTAATTAAGTGTAAGTGAGTGTAACTGACTCTAAACTGAAGAGGAACATCCTATTTTGTAGGGGAATATTATTTAGAGATAATATTTTCATCTAAAGAATATTTCTCAACATTGGACCGTAAAAATTAGGAAAATAATTATAGGTGAGTGTGTAATATCTCCAACACCTCCCTGAACACTACTAAGGTGTACATGATGAATGGGTCTCGGAAACAGAGGCCATGTTGGGT
>ML792068.1:246891-263719 GCA_009831015.1 Picea engelmannii
GTGTGTGTGTGTATGTGTGTGTGTGTGTGTATGTGTGTGTGTGTGTGTGTGTATGTGTGTGTGTGTGTGTGTGTATGTGTGTGTGTGTGTGTGTGTGTGTGCGTGTGGAATGAAACTGTAACTATCTCCCTTGAAGTGAGGAGGCCATGGTCCACTTTGATTGGACAGGTGGTGTAACAAACTCATTTAACTTTTTCCTTGACCTATGCATCAATCAATTATCATGGTCAACTTAACCAACCAGTTGAATATTGTGTCAATTGTCTAGTCGATTTCTCAATCAACTCTCCTAGTTGGTTATTTGATTAACAACCTCTAGAATATCCACAGATGTGATGAACCTATTGTTTCAATAAAATTGGCATTTGCTTGGTTTTTATTTCTAGGGAAACTACTATAGGGAGAAATCACCCACCTTCGTTAGTAGTTCACTTTCTTAGAAAACAATTTTCTCACTCGACCTCTACCCCAATGATGTTTCACCTTCTTTCTTTCCTATTTTAGTAAAAACATGTTCCTTGAAGGAAATCATTGGCTTAATCAATCATGCATGCAAATCAACCTCGGCTTTTATCTCTTTAACTGCCACGTGTTTCCTTAGTTCATTATTATTCCACCCCTTGGCTTCCATTCACTCCAAGTAAGATTACTTATCATCTTTTGGTTATGGATGAATGTTTTATTATTTTCTATATCTCTATTGCATGTTGTAAGTTTCCTAAGGGTGTTTTCACTTGCAAGAAGATCATGCCATTCACTAATAGATTTGCAACATTATCTTGGTCTCCATATAGCTCTCTTCATGTTCAAATCTAATTGATATGTTGTTGCACGGATCAAACACTTCAAGAATATAAAATCAAATATGTATTCTCCTTTTCATATTGATTTCTCACCTAGAACAAGTGTGCATTAAACTTTGGTCCTTGGGATTCCTATCCATCCTTAGAAACTAGTTTGAAGTCGTGGTCATTGTTACAAAGCACATGTGGCAACCACCAATATTGATTCACCAAAGGGAATTAGTGTTTTTATGTGTGGATTAATATAATAAGAAGAACATCATTTCCATACTTACAATTCATGAAGAAACCTCACCTCCTAATTCCTAAAATTCACCTTTGTTGATATTTTTGATTTTATCATAGGGATTCAATTGCATCACAGTGATGATAGTTTACCAAAGAACCATATAATGTTTGTTTAAATTTATTGATTACAAAATATATAAGAGAAAGTTATTTATTCATTATCTTATAGGGGTTACTTTTGTGTCTCGAGCTCATTTGATGGATATTATTTCATGTGCAGATAGTGATGAAGGGAAAGAAGCTACCATTGAAAAAAACATCTATATACTTCATTGAAACAATATTCTCACCAAATGTCTCTTTGGATCCATCATACTTGGTCTTGTATCAAATATATAGGAATTTTACTCCCTCACCTAGAGTGATAATGACAGCAAAGGGTGGCCAAAGAAACATCATAGAGTGAAGCTCAAATCAAAAAGATCACATGGTTAGTCTTTCTCAAATACATAAAGTAGCACCTAGGGAGGGGTTATTTCCATGTGGTGATGTCATTTGGATATTGATTTGGTATTCTAATATTATACTCCAACATTTAGATATTATTAGAAGATTCAATTCCTAAAGCATTCACAAAATTTGCCAGGTTTTTGTTCCCACAATTTGCACTAGTGAAGCATAGGTGGAAAAATTCACGGAAGAGAATGATGTGAATGAAATATTCAAACAATGGTGGCTCCCATCTAAACCCTTAAGGAGAACCACCAAAAAAGTATATCTATCCAAGAACTTGTTAGAATAAGTGAGAGACCTAGTAGTACTAATGAACTCAATGTACAAGTTTATGAATACCCGACAACTATTGTTATCGGACTAATCGGTAGGTGCAGACACTAACAGATCTCCCTAGATCCACCTGGATCTAGAACAAAACAGGACAGGACATGACTCTTTCCCTAAGTTTTGACCATTGAATCAACTAGTAGGAAGGAACAAGTAACATACATTTATATCGCTTCCTAGGGTCTATGTTGCTCCCGCTTCGCTCCGGTGCTCTCATGAGGTCAAGACCAATACAACACAAACAAATCAAAGTGAAGATAGCACAATATATTCAACTGTCAACCTATGTGTATGATCAAGGAATTACACAATAAAGTGAAAATAGCTTTATGGGAAAGGGACAGGCCACTGTATCATATTGATGGAAAGTAAAGATTACAACCTGATAGCCTTGATGTCGCAAGCTTCCTTTCGATGGCTCTTGGCTCCAACACACACATTTGCTCAATCCTTGCATGAAAAAGATCAAATCCTCTTGGTAGACTTGCTAGAGTCTCCAAGTTGTTGTTCAAGCTAAGTCCTTCACACAATTCTTTCACCAATTATCCAATGAATCTTTCTTAACCTTTTCCATGAGAATTCCCTCAATATATAGGAGAGAATGAATTAGTTACTTGGATAAGAATGATCCCACAATATCAGGGAATCCAGTACTAGGATAACCATTCGAATGCCAACCCATCCTTCTAGAAGATTCCCTTCTAGAAACATCGAGAAATCATCTTTTTCCATGCTTTAGTAAGAGTTCACACCCTAGCTATTCAACACAGTGTGAGAAGTTCTCACCCTAGATTAAGGCAGCCTGCGAGAATCAGGCATTCTCGCACCCAAATATATAAGCAGCCTGCGAACCCTCTTCAAAAATGAGTTTTCTGGGAAGATATGAAAGTAAATTTCCTCAGGATAAAGTTCTTATGAAGAGCCTGAGTACACCATCATTAATACATCATCATGACGACCAAAATCATGGGTAACAGAATGGGTCATGGCCACCAATCATACACTGTGGATCCATGTTGTCAAAATATAGCATAGCCACCAAGAATACACTGTGGATCTATGTGAGAAATTTCAAATTAAGACGACATAGCCACGAGACATACACAGTGGATCTATGTGTCACAAATTATACATACTCCATCGCAACCTGAACAAAAGAGATGATATCCAGGATCTTCAATCTCGTCGCCCAAAGTACGAATCTAACCATGCGATTACATGTGTCGAAGTCAAACATGGCAGAAACCACTTGATTACCGATCATTGATGAAACCGTTAACAAGTGCGAGGGAAATCACCATTGATGTCAATGACTCCCAAGGTACACTAGTACAATCCATCGAGTGTGACTGAATGAGTTGAAGTCGAACATTCGACAGAATCTTTTGATCAGGGGTCAATGATGTAAACCCACTGTCGAAAGCGAGGAAACCTGCAATTGAGGCATGCAAGCTCCAAAGTACAAAATAATTTCTAAGCTTTGATTATGGATAATGAGTTGAAGTCGACGGAACAAAACTCGTCACAGGAGGGCCTTGATGTATCCCCCATCAATGACACGAAATGAGTAACAGATTTTGAAGGTGAAACAAAGTATGATGTAAATTGAAATGGACACAGGGAAGGTCGACACTGAGAGAATGAATAACTGCAGATGGCTGACTCAATATAGGTTTCAGGTGGACTTCTCTTGAGCATATGAACGACACGACCAATGATTTGGCAGCGTTGACTGAAAGACGACACAGGGAATGACCTTGTAGCAAATCGAATGAGAGACAAATGGATTTCCCAAACCGGCTTCAAATGTAATGAATAGGGGGTGTCATGTTCAAGAGTGACACTTACTACCAATCAAAACAAAGATGAAAACATATCCCTTTCCCAAATTCCCCCCCACCATTTCTGGCGAGTACCTCTTTATTTTTACGCAAGCTTGAGGAGGATAACATATGCTTGTTGATATAATCTTATCCTTCAGATAAGTCCTTCGGAGTATGTTTAACGAACCCTGAGAAGGAGTGGTTCGGTCCCATTACGGGTCTGTCGATGTTTGTTTAACGAGTCCAAAGATAGAAAACTCGAAGGTTTTTCATGATTATAAGGTCTGGAAAAACACTTAAAAGAGAACTCTCTCAGTTCCTTTTTCGTAAAATAGTCTGGATGAGACCGAAAAAGAGATAAATTATCGCTCACCAGATGCTTACTTCAGATACTTTGTCGAGCGTGAAAATAGCAAGGTCGCTCGGCTATCTTTTCATGTTTAGAGAGTCTGAAAAGAGCTTAAAGAGGACTCCAGGGGGGTTCCTTTTCGTATAACCTTATTGAGCCCGAAAAAGTGATAAAAGTATGCTCGATCGTGTTCTCATGTATTTTCGAGCGCAAGAACAGACAAAGACCACGCTCGAGGTTTTATACAAAAACCATAAAAAACAATTAAAACACGCAACGACAAAGAAAAAATATGTCTGCATCCCTGTATAGAAACCTCGAAGTCATTATGCCTGCAAAAGTTATACTCAAAATGACATTAGGGATTAGGGTTTAATAGATAAATAACCATAAAAAACCAAATGGCATAGTAAAAGCAAATAAAAAGGAGTAAAAACTCTTTTACCATATCATTTTTACCTTTCCACTATTTGAGCTCAAAAAACCCCTCTTTTACCCTCGAAGTTTGGCGTTAGATTGCAGGATTTATGAGTGTCCATTCAGCAAGTCGTCAGTGACAGTAAGGTAGGCTCTTTGTCCTTAACACTTTCATGGTTTAATTTTGAAATTTCATTGGTTAAAATTCATTTTTGGGTTGATTTTGCAAGCTCTACTTGCGCGCTGCCATTCTCGCAGGCGGACTACACGGGACCTGCGAGAATGGGGCATTCTCGCAGGTGAGCCTAAGGTATCTTGCGAGGTTCTCGCACTGTGCCCAAAGGGCACCTACAAGAACCGCAAAGCTCAAAAAAAATTTAAAATTTTACTCAATGAAAGAGAATGAATTCATGAAAAAAGTTGCTAATATTCTTGTTGTGCCTCTTATGCAGATAATTGGCCATCAAAATGGTGCTTGAATGGAGCAAAAGGGAGCACAAAGAAGACAATTCAATTGCCGGAAATCATCCACCTACTATTGTTGCTTTGAGAAACTGTGGACTCCTGAAGTACTTTCGTAACCCGGGTATGAGGGCCCAAGTCAGGTTGTTAGAGTACCTGGTGCGTATGTGGGACCCTGATCAGCAGGTATTTCATGTGGGGGTCCACACACTATCCTTAGATATTGAGGACATTTACTTTTTGACTGGCTTGTCATGGCACGGGCACTATGTAAGCCTGACTGGTGGCAGAGGTGGTGGGCTGCCCATGAGTGACTATTTTCGTTTACACTGTGTTCCCGAGGCAGAGAGAAAGAAAGGAAAAGTAGATATTTGGGGGGTACGAGATTTGACCCTCCGTACTATCCTATTCACCATAGCTCGGATGGTTGGGAGTTCTGCTCCTCACATGGCGTTACAGAGTTACTTCCAGTATGTCATCGAGTGTACTGAACCTCGGGTGTTCAACTGGGCAGATGTTGTGCTTCGTAGTATAAAAAAGCAGTTGACCAAATGCAGACAAGGCGACTTGAAGCAATTCGGGTACGGATCTTTGTTGGTGTCCTTCTTCCTTGAGAGGGTCCCATTACTGAGGCTGCAGGTTGAGTGGAATCTACGGGCTCCCAGGGATCCTAGGATGCTGAGATGGTGCCAGCTTATGGCCGGACACGTGGCTGGACCGATCATCAAGTATGATGATACTTTCTTTGACTGGCTTTAACCACAGCTGTTGATGGTTGACGACTATGCTTATGCCGGGTTGGATTTCCGAGGAGATCCGAATTTAGTACTGCCAGAGGATGCTCAGTGGGGGGACCTTGGTAATAAGTACACACATTTTTCTTTTTAAATGTTTTGTGAATTTTTATCATATTCAAATGTTTTTGTTTTATATGTTCATCCAAAGACTAATACAAAATTGTTTGTTGATGTCACAGATGTTGGACCTTATAGACCTCCTGGTACTTCTCCCATTCAGCAGTGAGGAGAGGTAGCGGCAGTGCCACAATATGTTGAGGATTATCAAGTGGTGGAACAAAATCTGGAGGGCTTGACCGCAGATATTCCAGACATGACTCTAGAAGAGGTTCCACGACGCGATCAGTGTCATACTGTAGGAGTGTCAGGGTCCATGAGTCGACTGCTCCGTAGGGTTGCTCGGGCAGTCGTTTTTTACCGTGAACGTCATCCATGACGTCACTTTGTAGAAGCTATGAGCTTCATATTTTGACATTTTGGTCTTCGGACAAACTTTTTGTAAAAACTCTTTTGATCATTATATATACAGACTGCTTCTACCAGTTTACCTTATATTGTGTGAATATTGATGTGATTGATTTATAAATGATTCAAATGTCTATCCAATACATAATTAGCCAATGCATTTGTTAATGTATTTAGACATCTAGGAATATGTTGATATTCAATGTGATCAAAATAACGTTCCAAGAGGCGAATTCGCAAATACACCCGTAACAAAGTAAGACTTTGAATAGAGTAGACATTACTTAATTATAGTACTACAAGCTGTGAATCAAGTCGCACAACCAAATGACGAATTCCGAGCGAGATAGCATCAACCAATAATTCAATAACGGCGCTATACTATGCAATGTTGTTGGTCACACGGTCGAGGCACACACCTCATAAGGAGACAAGTTCGTTTTTAAGGGCGTAAATTTTCCACGCAGCGGAAGCATGGTTCTGAGAACTACGGCTAGCGCCATCAGAGAAGCCAATATAGGGTAGCAAAGACTCCAACATCTGGAAATCAAACACAACATCACATAAGGGCAGAGACCAGATAACGACAAAAGCAAGCTATAGTAACACACAAGAAGTATGATACAATAAAAATACAAGTACTTGTGCACAAATGATTTTATGCATAGTACTTCTTCAAGTACAACCCATTCCTGGGTTCACTCAAAGGGATATCATCGTAATCTACTAACTCATAAGCTCCTTTTTCCAAAACTCATTGAACGATATAAGGACCTCACCACATGGCTTCGAATTTCCCAGCTCCTAACATATCTCGATCTTTTTCATAGAGGAGAACAAGATCACCTTCGAAGAAAACATGAGGCTTGACATGCTTGTCGTATTGGGCCTTGACACGTTTTTTCTGAGCTTCTATAACTAGAGTGGCATCGCGCCGAGTTTCGTCCAATCGCATCAGATACAATAAACGTTCTTCCTCAGCAGAGGTGTTGGGTAGGAGTTCAACAGCTAATTTTAAAGAGGGAATCTCACATTCAATAAGGAGAATGGCTTCCACACCATAGACTAACCGAAAAGGTGTAAACCCAGTAGCGGACTTGACGGATGTCCGGTGCGCCCACAATGCCGAAAACAACATTGTGTGCCAACTTGTTTTATGAATCCCTATCATTCGTCGGAGCATAGTTATGAGAACTTTGTTAATTGCTTCGACTTGTCCATTGGCTTGTGGATAATAGGGCGTTGATTTATCATGGCGAAGACCCAACTTTTCAGTAAGTTTGGACATCATAAAATTCCTAAAGTGGCTACCGTGATCAGTGACAATAGCTTGAGGAACACCAAAACGAGCTATGACGTGATTAAAAAGAAATAATGTTGCGGTCTTTCCAGTGTTGTCAAATGTCGGCATCGCCTCGGCCCATTTCGTAAAGCAATCAACGACTACAATAATGTAACCATGCCCCCCGGCCGAGTGAGGGTGACATGTCATGAAATCGATGCCCCATTTCGCAAAGGGACCAACTGAGACCACAGGGTGAAGAGGAGCAGGATGTGACCGAATCTTCTGATTATAGGTCTGGTAGGCATGGCATTTCTGAACAACAATAGTGCAGTCGTTAAATAAAGAAGGCCAAAAATACCCTGCCCTTAAGATCTTCTGGGCAATAGCATACCCAGACATATGACCACCACATGCTCCAGAATGGCAGTCATTCATATCTTTCTCGGCTTCATCAAACGTTAGGCAACGTCGAAAAACAGAGTCAATCCCCTGACGATAAAGAGTATCCCCGAGGATAATGTATTGACGAGCTTGATAGCGTATGCGACGTTGTTCAGTACTAGACAAAGCTAGCTGGAAAGTCTGGGTTTGGAGATATATAATGATATCCCCATACAAAATATCATCAGTGCTAATAAGGAAAATAGATTCATCAGGTAATGAATCAGCTGCTACATTTTTCGTTGTCGAATGGGGAAAGTCGCATATCAACTCAGCAAAAACTAAGGACTTCTTGGACTTGGCGCGTTCGAATTCCAAGTCAAACTCCTGGAGTATCACAATCCATTTGGAGTATTTTCCCCCTAGCAATTGACGTGTCAGAATGTGTTGCATAGGGTTGCAATGAGAAATCACCATAGTCTTGCACGAGAGGATATAGTGCCGGAAGCGTTGGACGGCTTGGACGGCAGCCAAGGCCAGTTTCTCAACATGTTGATACTTGATTTCAGTCTGTGTAAGACTTTGAATCAAGTAGTAAATAACATGTTCGTCGTGAACATCATCCTCTTGGACGAGAACCATGTCAATGGTGCAATCTGAGGCAGAAAGGTAAAGGAAATAATCGTGACTGTAATCGGGGGGAAAGAGAAGCGGAGCGCGCGTGAGGGACAACTTCAAAGCTTCAAAAGCATTGTTGGCAATAGTATCCCAGATGAACTCTGAATATTTCTTTAATAGCCGTGTAAATCCATGATTTATCTCGGCGTAATTTGGGATAAAACAACAAAGAAAGTTTGCTTTCCCTTGCAAACTTTGCAACTGGGGAAGTGTATAAGGAGGAGGGAGATTAAGAATCGCCTCAACCTTTAAAGGATCCACCCGAATCCCTTGACACGAAACGATAAAAAGTAGAAGACAGTCGGATTCCACACAGAAAACGCACTTATGAGGATTTAAACGTATACGGTAGAACCGACAACAAACGAAAATGGCTCGGAGGTGGGTTGGGTGATCGACTCTGCGCATTGAATGAGCGGGTAAATCGTCCAAATAGGGTTGAATGATATGCTTGATATCATGGAAAGCGTAAGACATAGCGCATTGAAAATTAGTGTCAACGTTCTTGAGACCGAAAGGAAGTTTCCGATAGGCAAAAGTACCCCAAGGACAAATAAAAGCAGTCTTATGTTGATCCTCGGGAACAATGTTGATTTGATTATATCCGAAGAAACCATCCATGAGAGAGAAGATTTCACTTCCGGCACAGTCATCGACAATTTGATCGACGAAAGGGGTAGGAAAGTTGTCTTTGGGACAAGATTTATTGATATATAATCAACGCATACATGAATTGTACCTTATTTCTTGTCAATCGGGACAAGATTGGAAACCTAGTCTGTGAGAGCCACCGGATAAATAAAGTCGGCTTTCAGAAGTTTCTCGACTTCGAGTATTATAGCAGCTGCTTTACATGGGTGAACTGGACGAAGGCATTGTTGGACGGGTTTAGCGCTAGGATATGTCTTTATCTCATGTATCACAATCTCAGGGTCGATACCCGGCATTTCTTCGTAACTCCAGGCGAAGATGTCATGAAATTCTTTGAAAAGGGACGTATAGGTAACTATTTCGTCAGGGGAACACGAAGCTCCAATATGGACATTTTCAATGATTCCAGGTTTGACGGATATGTCAATGGGAATCGTGGGTGATATATTTCTTAAGTTCCCTTCGGAAAACACTTCCTGTGTAGACTCGGGAACAGTCGAGATGACAACAACGGTCGACGGAGTCGAAATCCGTTGGTAGTTCTCGAGAGTATGTTTCTCTAGAAAGAGGATGGAACGATGATGCCCATCGTCCCAAGGGGTGTCCTCCATGACGGACATGATCATCTCGTCAATGGGAAAAATAACACGAAAAGGATCGGGAGATAACTCATCAAGAGAAGGGGTAGAAGGTGTTGCTGATTGAATGGCCTAATAGGTGGATTCAACGGGACTTAATGGCATTTCGTCGCCGAAATAAAGATGATCTCCAGGGTCAGGGACTATCCAGGGGTCGTGAGATGCAGGAAGTGAGTGAGGCAAGGTGGAGATCATGTTGATGGAAGCAACATGTTGATGGAAGCAACAGACGGGCATGGAACATCGGGCGGTGGAATGGGGAAAGTACCCATTAACGAAGAATCCTTGAGAAGGCCTACACTGACATTCTCATAACCCGGTGGGGTTTTAGTGATAAACGGTACGTTGCCAGTACGGGTATCAGAATTAAAGAAGGCGAGTTGGTCGACGGTAACAACCTTTCCTTGATGAGGGAAACGTACTACACAGAAAAGGGTCGACACAACAGCGCACATGGAATTGATCCAGCTACGGCCAAGCAGAAGATTATAATCAAGGGGAGCGTCAAAGACTTCCACTTCGACTTGGACCGTATTGCCTTCTAACGTGATGGGTAATGAAGGAAGAACATCGTAGGGCTTAAAACCAGAGCCGTTGAAGGATTTAAGAGTATTATGGGATTCATTCAAAGAAGGAGAGTCAATGGCTCTCCAGCAAGCAAGAGACATGACACACGTCAAGGCACCCTCATCGATAATGGTTCGAAAAATGTTTTTGTCAAAGACAACCACTTGGATCTGGAACACGAGTTGAGGAGGTAACCTTGGGATGTGATCTTCCAAGTCAAAAATTATTAAATTCGTATCCATTGGGTCAATTCCACCGATAGCTTTCAACAATGCCTTCCGTTGTGCAGGACAAGTTTGAGGGACTTCGAGGGCTGACATCGCAGAAGGTGCTTGAGCTAGATATTCAACAATGTTGTAGTTCTGAGCCGCATGAGCATGAGGATTGAAAGCCAATTTCTGAATGACACCCTTTGGGGGGGGTCGCAGAACTGTGTCGAGGCTCGGTTGTTCGAGATGAAGAGGAGCGTTGGTAGGTGGAGTCGTAGGAGAGGGTTGTACCAAGGAAGGGGGTAAATCATCAACCCTCTCCTTAGAGGGAGAATAATCTTTGGCTCGAGTAGTGAGTGCAACGTTGTTCTGCTTAGAATCGCCAGTACACATCAAAACATAGGAGGTGGTAGAAGATGAGGGTTGGTCATGGATGACCAACTGAGCCTGTTGTTGAGATGGGAAGGGTTGGGACAAGACAGCTAGTGCAGGTGGTTTTGGAGCTCCTTGAAGGAACTTAATGACCTCGGCACATCGTGGACAATCCTTCGTGTAGTGATCATCACCACAGATAAGGCAAGGGTATCATGGTTTGCGCTTATCCCGATCGTCAACAGGGGTAGTTTTGGTTTGCTCTGCTTGAGAATTATTTTTTCCCTCCTTATTCTTACCTCTCCCATTTTTAGATTTGTTTTTACCGGCTGGGGTAGATTGGACGGCATTTACCTCAGAAGTCTTTCCGGTGGGAGTGGTAGGAGACGGAGCATTTTGAACATTAGAAGAAGCAGATTTAGGGTTTGTGCTTGAAGCGAAATGTGATTGGGCTTGGGCAGTACCAATCACATCGTCAGCCGCATGCGAGGCAGCTGGAGTAGTTGAAGTGCTGGAAGGATTAGGCCGAGGTAAGTCGGGTAGTAAATTGTAAAGGGTGCCCATTTGTGAGTAAACGAGGTCAAGATATTGAGCATGACTTATAGCCTGCTCTTCCATGACTATGCCACCCATGGCAATGTCCTTACCGATTTCGTTCACAAATGATTTTGTAAACCATTCTGCTAGTAACTGATCGGGGAGCTCAAGTTTAATGAGACGTCGTCTCCTTTGCCACTCATGGATCTGATCAGATATATGAGTGCCTTTAGTCTGTTTGAAGGAAGTCAAAATCTCGGTCCCAGTATCATAACGGATTGACAACTGGTAATGCGTAAGGAAATCCATAGCTAGGGTGTTGAATTCAGAGAAGAAACCTCGGGGAAATTTGATATACCACTTAGTAGCAGAATCTGTGAGGGTTTGTTGAAAAAGACGTAAACGAATAGAGTCATCCATCAACGAGTTGGATGAGCACCATAGGTGAAAAGTCATAACGTGATTATTTGGGTCCTCTCCCACTTTGTCGTCGAATTTAGGAATGTCCGATGGAAGCTTGGCTGGTATAACATGCCATTGGGGAGAGTGACGAATAGGATCGTTTAAAATCCTTGACAAATCCAGAAGATCCAAAGTGGCGAGAAAGGGTAACTATCGATTCACCTGCGGGTACTGGTGGCTTTGGGGAGGAAGCCCTGTCAGCAAACCAGTAGGACCATAAGCAGTCTGCATATAATGGGAAGACCCAGGCATATTCGGTGGTGGTTGAAGAGGATAGTAGCTCATAGGAGTATACCCAGAAACAGGGGCTTGAGTTTGAGCACTGGCCCCCCAAATGGGATTAAACGAAACTGGATATGGTTGGCCCATTCTAGGGGGTGTTATGGACGCAGCTGGAAACTGTTGCCCCCCAGTCAATTAAGGAGGATTTTGTATCAACGGATTCCAATACTGGGCCAAGGACGGAGGTATGTTTTTCCCATAAGGTGGGGTTGTCCCTCCCATTGAAGGTGGTGTGACAATTGAGGGCAATGTTCCAATTGGCATTTGCCAACTGAGAGGAGGTTGAGTTATACTACCTTGATGAGATTGTCCACCAACCGGAAACGGATAAGTTGGAGTGAATGACAGAATAGCGCCACTAGGATTAGGATTGCCAGTAGAAGACGAAGAAGGTCCTCCAAAAGGAAATTGAGGGAGTGTTGGGACAAAACCGGGAAGAAAGTGCCCAGAAGAAGAAGGACCACTAGGAGAGCCGGATGGAGTTTGCACAGGAGTAGGAATGGAAGAATTCAATGCATGGTATCCAGGTGGTAGTGTCGGAGTGACGTTGGGCGTTCGTGGTGTGTTGATGGGAGCAATACTAACTGCAGGAAACCCGGTTGGAACACTCGTAGTAGCTGTAAGATGGGCCATTTCGGCAGGGACGGTAAAGTGATAAGCGGTAGTCAACAGTACTGTCTCTGGACTAGAGATTTCGGAAATCACAGGTGGATTGATTTCAGAAATCACAGGGGAACCTGGACCAAAAAGGTCTCGTCGGAAAACACCTATAGACCAAAAAATATCTTGGCCTTCTATACCGGGAAAGGGTCCAACTGGTGATTCAGAATATGTAACAACTAGTTCTCCGGAAGAATTCAGTCGCATAAACGGTCGCTCAGAATCAGGGTGAAGGTGAAATTCCTCTCGAGTATTAGTAATTCGAAAATGTTCTAGAGAGTCAGTGCGTTCCACTTGTGGTGTGGTGACGACTAGGACTTCACTCTACCGAGGAGAGCCTCCAGGTGTGCTTGTGGGCAAGGGTTGAGAATCTTCCAAATGCTCTGGAGATAAACCCTGCATTCTACGTGAATGACATAGAGGAGCTATTGTAAACGAGTGACAGACTTTGCGAAGAAAATCCTATGGTAAACTTCGAGAAACAAACAACAAGCGCTAGTAAACAACATCTGGGAAACAACACCAAGCAAACAAGACCTTCTAATTTCGAAGCCACTAGTTGGTGATGAAATCCAACGTCGCAACAACGAGACGAGAAGGGGCTAGGCTAGGGTGGAAAAGTTACGTTGACGACCTACTTAACGGACTTACAGCCTGGTGCAAGCTCCCACACATAATCATGGGTATACCCTCCAAGGAGCCCGAGTAAGTTTGGTCAACGTCAATTCCAGGTACCGTGAAGACTTTCCCCTCCACAGTCACCTCGGGTAAGAACCTAGAAAGATAGGCCACTAAGGTCACCACCAACAATAATAAATCCTGGGGGAACAGTCGACAGTCCGATCCACACGCAAGGGCAGGGTATCTAGCCCGAAATCAACTCAAAAGGCTTCCACTCATCATTGTGGGTATACCTTCGAGTGATCCCCATAATACGTGCAATCTCTACATTGATATCAACAAAGCAGGGTGAGTAACTCTGCCAATAGCAATGCGACCTCGTGCTTGACCCTTGTGTGAGAAGGGATTCCCAGGACAAGATGTTTCAAATGGAATTTTAACACTCCCTAACACAAGATGTTATTGTGTGTTTTGTGCTTTTGGAGAGTGTATCTCTCTTCCTACTCCAAAGCGCTAGCCTAGCTAAATGTTGGTGTAATAGAGCCCTAGAAAAGAGTTACTAGATAAATTTTAGAAGTGTGCAGTGTTATTAAGAGTTGTTGTTTACTCAAAGGAAACGGAGGTGAAACTTATGTTGTATGACTCTGACCCAACAATGCAAGGATGATAATGAAATGTATTGCTTTTTGTTCAATGAATCCTATGTATGGGAGGGAAAGAGAAATTTTTCCAGAGCAACCTTGAACTACAATGCAAAATTTCCTTTAAAATGCAAATGCAACAAATCACACATCAACAACAATTCTCTATTGTGTCTTTTTCAATAACTTCAACAAGTGATTTTCAATGTTTTCGAAGACAAAAAAAAATTTGAAAGAAAAACGTTTGTTCACTTTCCAAAAAGGACCCACACTATGATAGCGAGAGTACAGAAAATCAAAAGCCAATGAACAAGCAATGATAAAAACCCAATCCACTCTTTCAATGAAAACAAAAATAAAAAGCAAACCAATATAGTCTTTCAATCGCATAAGAAAAATGATCTTTCAAACAATAAGAAAATGATAAAGACCAAGAAAATCAACTTTCAACCGATCACCGGTTCTTAACTAATCAAACACACTCAGATTCTGAAATCAGAGAGTATGGTTTTGCCAAGAAAAGTCAAGAAACGAAAGTCAAGACAAAAGTGACAAGAAGAGCCTTGAAATCCTAAGACTGTTCATGCACGCAAACGAAGACAAGAAAGACATCAATCAATGGTCCAAGAAACTCTTATGAGGCACCTAGATTGATCTGGGCAGTTGAAGATGCCAAAATTCAAATCCAAATTTTTGAAAAAATGAGTTTGCAGGCTGGCAATATTACACAGTGCGAGAATTAGTGATTCTCGCAGGTGGCCCTTAAGCAGGGTGCGAGAACCTCGCACTGAACCTAAAGGCAATATGCGAACTCTATGGATTCTCACAGGCTACAGTGAAGTGCAGTGCGAGAATGTCTGAACATAATCATTTTTTTGGAAAATGAAAGAAAATTTGAAAAGGCCTCTGGACCCAAAGGGTCTATCAGGATATCCTGAAGACTCATAGATTGATAGGAAAGGAGAAAAGTAAAACCAAAGCAAATGGCCACAGAAAAACACCAAAAACCACAAAGAAAATGGGATGATCCCCAGTGGAGTCGCCAATTTTTTTATCAGACTAATCGGTAGGTGCGAACACTAACAGATCTCCCTAGATCCACCTAGATCTAGAACAAAACAAGACAGGACATGACTATTTCCCTAAGTTTTGACCATTGAATCAACTAGTAGGAAGGAACAAGTAACATACCTTTATATCGCTTCCTAGGGTCTATGTTGCTCCCGCTTCGCTCCGGTGCTCTCGTGAGGTCAAGACCAAGACAACACAAACCAACCAAAGTGAAGATAGCACAATATATTCAACTGTCAACCTATGTGTATGATCAAGGAATTACACAATAAAGTGAAAATAGCTTTATGGGAAAGGGACAGACCATTGTATCATATTAATGGAAAGTAAAGATTACAACCTGATAGCCTTGATGTCGCAAGCTTCCTTTCGATGGCTCTTGGCTCCAACACACACATTTGCTCAATCCTTGCATGAAGAAGATCAAATCCTCTTGGTAGACTTGCTAGAGTCTCCAAGCTGTTGTTCAAGCTAAGTCCTTCACACAATTCTTTCACCAATTCTCCAATGAATCTTGCTTAACCTTTTCCATGAGAATTCCCTCAATATATAGGAGAGAATGAATTAGTTACTTGGATAAGAATTATCCCACAATATCAGGGAATCCATTACTAGGATAACCATTCAAATGCCAACCCATCCTTCTAGAAGATTCCCTTATAGAAACATCGAGAATTCATCTTTTTCCATGCTTTAGTAAGAGTTCGCACCCTAGATATTCAACACATTGCAAGAAGTTCGCACCCTGGCTTAAGGCATCCTACGAGAATCAGGCATTCTCGCACCCAAATATATAAGCAGCCTGCAAACCCTCTTCAAAAATGAGTTTTCTGGGAAGAGATGAAAGTAACTTTCCTCAAGAGAAAGTTCTTATGAAGAGCCTGAATACACCATCATTAATACATCATCATGACGACCAAAATCATGGGTAACAACTATGGGTGAGTTGGGTCATGATTATGTAAATGTGGATGAACCTGCACAAATAAGATCTAGCTAGCAAAGGACATACACAGCTTACATAAAAATCAGAAAAGACGGAAACGAGAGAGAGAGAGAGAGAGAGAGAGAGAGAGAGAGAATCAAAGAATTGTATTAATTGTATTCCACACTCAAAGAGTGAATAATTTAAAATAGATATAAGCTACATGAGTAACTAATGCATCTTAGTAGTGATATAGAGATACCTAGACACTCACTGACAGACATTTTGAGTGATCTACCACCTATTCCTAGTTAATTGATCCATGCAATCATCAGTTAACTGAGTCACGACTTCCACTAGTCTAATTAAGTGTAATTGAGTGTAACTGACTCTAAACTGAAGAGGAACATCCTATTTTGTAGGGGAATATTATTTAGAGATAATATTTTCATCTAAGGAATATTTCTCAACATTGGACAGTAAAACTTAGGAAAATAATTATAGGTGAGTGTGTAATATCTCCAACACCGCCTTGAACACTACTAAGGTGTACATGATGAATGGGTCCCAAAAACAGAGGCCATGCTAGGTACCCATTGTACAATGCATATAAGAATGAAACACTAAAAAAATGAGGAAAGAGGAAAAACCTCATGGGAAA
>ML792068.1:269276-326933 GCA_009831015.1 Picea engelmannii
TTTTTTTATTCATAAGACGCTCGTTTGGTTAATGACAAGCATGACAACAGAGGATGATGGGAACAATACCTAAAATGCCAATATCCAATATAATATTTTTTTGTTCATAATATAAACTTCATATAACAAAAAAATTTAAAATAAAATGGTGTGCCATATCCTATTCCAGGTATGCGGAAAATGTAATATATGAAGTTGAATAATTCATTCGAAAATAGAAAGAGTTATTATGAGTGCACGAATGGCCTATTTGTGCATCAATTCGGCATTTGGGTATTGTGAAACTAGGAAAAGAAAAATGGAATAAGCCATTCAAAGGATGAGTTTAAAAAATGAAGGCTTCATAACATCCCATCTACCTATAGCAAGAAGAGAGTAGTGAAAAACCTTGTTTCTAAGCATTGAAAAAACTGATTATGTTGTGTGTTTATGAGCTCAATGCATCCAATTCTTTTTATCCCTTATTGAATTAGTTAGAATGCATCCACTTCTCACAAATTTGGGTCGAGTTTTACTATCTGGACACTAGTAACTTCTAGCTCCACTATTTGTTACTAATGTTAAGTGAATCATCCAACAAACATTGAAATTGATACACCCCGGTCTCATTAACTCCAACACACATTTCCATATCCATTTCCATATTTGTTTTATGGTGGGAGAATTTTGCATTCTATAAATATTGTACTCACACCAAATTGTTTTAAATATGACAACAATGGTAGCTTCCAACATATACCTTCTCAACGCCTCCATTAATATGATGCTCACAAATTTATAAAATTATTTATAATGCATTTGTTATAGTATGGTTGTCAAACTTCAAAGGTCAATCTCATACATAACATCGAGGTTTCATCTCATGAGCATACACCATATCATATATCTTTAAAACTTTGAGGTAAGGTTTTTAACTTATGATGTAACCTTGTCTTCAAGTGAATAAACTCAATCGTACCTTTGATATATAGTGAGTTCAACTTGCATCCATTGTATGATGTGAACCATGGAACAAGTCTTGCATTTCGAAAGCATGTGTTGCCACTTGTAAACCATGAAAAGAGATTTATCGCAACATTCATATCTTATCATCTTTTTAACTAGATCGTGGAGATAAATCATAATTTTCCCAATGTAGCAAACAAACCATAACATCAATAATATAAATGTTTTCAAAAAAAATGTTGATGGGACCCTAGCTTACCTTTGTATTTTTATAAATAATAACTAGGCAAGGTGATGAGATAATATTTTCTTGCACTCTCTGAAGGATTTTAAATTAGTTGGGCCAAATTTTGGGTTGACAAACATTGACTCCACAAGGTGGCCCGCTTATAGTAGGTTAAGACTCAGGATTTTTAGTTAATCAAATTGGATGGTAAGTGTAATGTCCTTCCATTTATAAACATTTGAATATTTTAATTTTGGTTATTTGTATTATGAGATGTTTTGAGAAAAAGAGTTATGCTAAAATTATATCACCCTAAACATTGGTGATGATGAATACTTTTGTAATTATTATTTTTAAATTATTTTATTTAAACTAGAGACAAACTTATTAGAGAATCCAATTACAAAAAGAGTAATTCATTATTCCATGGGAGAGTGAAAAACGATAAAAACCACCAGAGTAAATATTGTCCATGAGGACAATTATAAACCTACTCCCAAGGATGTGGGATGTGAGAGAACAAGCTAGCACAAAGTTAGGCCAAGAATATTCCCTAGGGTTAGGAATGAGATTAACTTGGAAAAAGACATAGGCAAGCTATCATTATTCTTGGTAACATAAGAAAAGACAAGTATAGAGGAGGAAGGACACTGCTGAGTACTTATGAGGAGGATTTGAGCTTGATGGTTCTAAGAAAGAGTCAAGATCTGAGTTATCTGGAGAAGGCTATTGAAATTTCAGTCCCTATGGAATAATGAATTAGGCTTGAGGGTGACAGGAGAAAGTAACTTGGATGTTTAGGTCTATGGTTGGGAGGAACTAGATCCTCTACTCAATTTGTCCCCAATTTTTACAGCAAGCTCATATATGTTTTCTCTGCTTAAGAATAGTTTTGTTTGGAGTTATAATTAGTACAATAGGAATCATTATCAGGATTTTGTTGGACATATTGGCATTGATGTCAACAGTTGATGATGCACATGAAGCTCAGAAGGGAAAGCACAGTGCAGAAACGTGATCAGAATTGAAATCCCCACAGGACAAACCAGGATCGTTGGATACGCAAGTGCCAGATCAAGGGAAGGGATTGATTGCGGAGCGCGAAGGGAGAATTAAACTACAAATTATTTCCAATCTCGCAATTAGTCTAGACCGTCAGATCTCATCAATTAAAAGATCGACGACTATGGTTGACCCACCAACAATTGCACAACTTCAATTACGGAGTTTGGGCGACGAATTAAACCACACACAAGTTATGATTCTGTAATCCACATCGACCATTGGATCAAGTTAAGTGGAAGGATATGATAAGAAAAGACGAAGACCGTAGCCTCAAAGTCCCGAAGTAAATGAGGACCGTCTGATTTGTTCAGAAGAACGCCAAGGTAGTAGATGTCAACTTCGGTGTTGACCACTTCGAGAGAAAAGGGTTGAGAACAAGTAAGATCACCCAAAGGCCGAAGTCTCGAAGTAAATGGGGACTTTCCGATCTGAAGAACACTTTGGTAGATATCATAACCGTCAGATCGAGGAAAGTAGAAGGATAGGATAAGCAAGGCCAAAGGCCCGAGATCCCAAATAGTCGAATTCTCGACAGTTGTTGGATCATGTTAAGCATTTTCGGGTTAAATAATGACCATTGGATGAAGTCAAGTTACTCAAGGTTTACACTTCGGAGAATCTCACTTCGAGAGAATTGGGAAGTGGAGAAAGCGAATTACCCGAAGTCCCGAAGGCCGAAGTCCTGAAGTGGACATGAATCGTTCGATCATAGGAACACTTCGAGAAGTATCCTGGCCATCAGATCAAGGAGAAGAACATGTGCCACATGAAGAGATCTACGTCAACAAGGACACGTGGCGTAATCAGATGATGACAAGTGTCAAGGTCTCATAGGTACTTTAGGCATACGTAAGCCATGAATCTAAGTGACATGTGGCAGTCACTCAATCAATGCCACGTCAACAAGTGATGTTAGCAAGTTACGTCACTCCGGGAGTTTTCAATTTGGGAGTTTCACCACCAGCAAACACCCGAAGTCCCAAAGGCCAAAGTCTCGAAGTGGACATGAGTCATCCGATCTGAAGAACACTTTGGGAGTGTTCTCGACCGTTGATCAAAAATAGTGGAAGGATAGCATAAGTGGAAGTGTCAACCAACAGCAAAAAGTCTCCACCGCTTTATGACTTATTTGGCAGGTGATCACTTCGGAGGAAATTGGAGCAGTTATTATTTGAAGCCCCGAATTCCCAAAATAAACATGAACCGTTCACTCACCTGTAGATTAAGTCATGGTCATCGATTTGTTTGAAACCTTTCGACAAGCCAGGATCATTCAACTAATGGAAGAACGAATGTTGATCGTCCTATATGTTTCGGTGGAATTTGATTCAAGAAGATTTGAAAGATTCAAAGGCATGTCGTCCCGAAGGACGAAGTATTGAAGAACACGGTCCCAGCACTGGACATACGGGGGATAAAAGGAAAGGGGAGAAAGAACAGATTGCGCTTAAATTAATAAGCTCGTAGGTATGTGTCTGTGGTCACATGTAAATGGGTTGAAGGAAGCACCTTTGCAGAACTCGGTTTCTGCAATATTTGCAAAGATATGGAATCGAGTTAAAAAAAGAAATCTATCCATACCTGTGATCGATTTATGAAAAAAAAGGTCAGATGGTTGTTAAAATGATGTGTGGTTGTGAAAAGTCATGTTAATGACTGTGTTACTTAAAAACAAGGGTTATGTAATATTAAATGAACAGACATGTTGTTTATGAAGAGTTGTGTTGAAAAATTTAAAGGCTTATAAATATGTTGAGATGTGAATTAGAAAGTGTGTATGTCAATGTCTTATTGAAGATCAAGAACAGAAGAGACAGAGTTGCAATTATGCAATCTAGTGTTTGATATAGAAGGCCTTTATTGGACTGCAACAAATACATTGAAGATTAAATGACAGAAGAAGAGAGAGGAGCAGTCAAGACATGATACATAAGTTTTCCAAATTCATAAATTAAGGGTGGTTGGGAGGTGCAAGGCAAGGTTGGAGCCTGCAGGGGAGTAGGTGCTTCCTTGTCAGTTGTAGTTGACTAAATAGGCGGTTGTAACCTCCTACCAGTTGGTGCTGGTGAACAAGGGTGTGGGTGCATCCAGATCAGTGGGTGTTGATCTAAGAGGATGAACATCTTCCTTCTATGTAACTTGTAAAACAAAATTTTGCAGTTAATAGAAAAGTGTTCGTGGTTTTCCCAATTGGGTTCCACGATAAAATATTGTGTTAAAATATTGATTGCATTAACAAAAGAAAATTTGATAAAATTATTGTGTCACTGATTCACCCCCCCTCTCAGTGACAGGATCGGGTCCTTCAGATTTCATTATTGATACAAATAGAGAAAGATAATCTTTATATTATTTTATTGAAGGGTATTGTTACAGTAAGAAAATATATATACATACAATAGGAAATAATTACAAAAATTGTAATAATGGTTGTGACTAGTTATAGATAATAGAGAAATATAAAAGTATTCTTTAATCTTGCTTATACAAATAGAGAAAGATAATATCTATATTCTTTTATTTAAGGGTATTGTTACAGTAAGAAAATATATATACATATAGTAGGAAATAGTTACAAAAATTGTAATATTGATTGTGACAGTTAGAGATATTTTTTGCATATTATTTGATTGCTAGTTTTTATGGTAGGAAATAGTTACAAAAATTGTAATATTGATTGTGACAGTTAGAGATATTTTTTTGCATATTATTTGATTGCTAGTTTTTATGGTAGCAAAAGGGAAATAGTCTCTAAACCTGTAATATATTCTTGTGGAAAAATTTTCTATCTAAGTATGAATATTGAAAAGAAAAAGAAATATTTTATAGAATAACTTATGAATTAATGTGTATGCCAAAAACTTTCTCTACTTACTAAAAAAAAAATACATGAAATATATAGAAACTAAAAACTTTCTCTACTTACTAAAAAATACATGAAATATATAGAAACTATAGTAGCATAACCAATATGGTTGCACCACATTACTTGGACAAATACTTCAATTAAATCCATTTAACACAAAAATAAACCAGAAAGATATAGCCCAGCTAACTACTTTGTGTGTTATATTTATTTTCTTATAAAAGTAATAAGATCGTTCATACCAGAATATGTGCATGTAAGTAATAGAAAAGGTAACAAGCATTTAGATGAAGGGTATTGTTATTAACCTGCATGGCCATTGTACTCATAAAAATAATTGTATAAGAATCTGATAATGCAGCTCGCATTTAATTATACAAAGAAAAAGAAAGAGATTCTCTTAAATTATTTGTAACCAACCAGAGAACCATATAATGTACCAAAGAAGAAATGGAACCCAATGTCATGACCATATAAAGGAATCATATGCTTATTCGTGAAATAGTTAATGTAAGAGTTTATAAAGGAATCATGCTTCCTATATTTTGATAAATGACAAATCGAAGAGGTATTATTAATTGAAAAATAAACAAATAAACAAATTGTGTGAGAGGTGACATTACAGTAAGTATGGTTCAACGATTAAGCATGTGTGTATCTGAAATTAATAATTAGAACGTAAGAACACATATATTGATGTTAGTGATTTGGAAGCAAAATCATAAATCTATGTCATATATGCTAAAGCTTCTCCTTTGGAATAGAGCAAGAGAAAGACAAGAAGAGTTGGGAAGGGTTGTTCATTTTATTTCCTATAAGATATAACTCTGTAAATGGATATTTACTTAGCATAATGAAACTATGAATACACTTAAGAAGTAATTCATTTCACTTGAATGTTTGCATTCATCAAAATCATATCAATCAGTAATAAATTTGTAAATACACATAAAACCACAAGACTTGTTTGGTCCAAGCGTGATCATAGACTCAATCTAACGGTATAAGTCATGATAACGAAAGCAATTAAAAGCAATCGATAAAAAAGAAGAAAAGAAAATTGGATAATTTAAGAAGAAACTTATTAGAAAACAAAACGAAAACTCATTTATTTTATTTACATTGTGTTACTTTTAAATTTTTTATTTTAAAAGAAATCATTTTGCTTTTCTTTCTTATTCAATATAATATTTCAGGTGTGAACCATTAGTAGTATATGAGAAAACCCCGCCCTCTTCGTCCTTAAGTAAATAAGAATTATTTCCAATGACAAAGGAAACTAAATATGGACCCAACCATAATTTCTGAAATTTTGAATGTTTCCCTTTATCAGCATGAGTTGAATCCCATAAAAGGACTTTTTGGCCAACTTCAAAAGTGGTTGTTTTGGCCTTTTTATCAAAATATTTCTTAATAGTTTGTTGTCTATTCTTTAAGTTAGTTAAGGCATAATTTCTCTATTCTCAAGAGCCAGCAAAGCATTAAATCTTTGAGGAATATTCATTAATTTTAACTCTTCAGCTTGAAAGGAAAATATAAGAGAAGCCAATTCAATCTCAACAAGCATAACAACCTCTTGACCAGGATGATTCACACCACTTTGGGTTGGAAAAAATAGAGGTGAGGACAATGATGGAGCTCTTCAACGACAATGGCGGGATAGGGTTTGGTTTTTCTGACAGGGCTGGGGGTTTCTCAGGCATTGGTAAGGGTTTAGCGGGTTGACTCGGGGGAGCTTGGTCAGGGTTGTGCTCGACTATGGCGATGGAAAAGGAGGGGGGCGACCCCATCAACTTCGAAGGTGTGGGGCACTCAGCATCCTTTTCGACGGGGACGATGGGGTGCAGTCTTTTGGAAGTTTGGAAGGCGACAGGTGGGGCGCGGGGCTTGATTGTGAATTGGAATACCAAGGTTGGAGGTCAGTGTGTCAGGGATACCCATGTGTGCGGAGGTTGTGGGCTAGGAAGAAAACATGACAGGGGTGACAGGTCCAGAATTCTCCTCGGTGGGTGAGTTGCCCTTTTTCGTAGGCCTGGGTTTCTTTGAGTGTTGGGGAGAATATTACAGGTGCTTCCCCGACTCGGTGGGGGGTCTTGCAGGGGTCTTGGGGTTTGTTGAGGGGGGAATCAGCTCAGGTATTAGTGTCTCGTTATCGGTTTTTCAGGAGGAGGCAGCTATAGGTGGTCATGTTTCGATCTCGAAGGGTTTCATTTCTCCTCTTGCATACTCGTCGTCTGACTTTCTAGTTGACGTTGCTCTGGGTGGTGGAAGGGGAGTTGGGGTCATCTCAAGCGGGGATTCTACTGAGGTTCTTGCCAGTTCTGTTCCTAAGAAGAGGGGAGAAATTCCATCTAGAGACTCTTAGCGGGAAGAGCGACCGCTAAAGGAATTGAAATGCATGGAGGGACGTCTCACTTCATCTTCAAAACCCATCTGGTGTGCTCGTGATAGATCCTACACTAAACGACTTGTGTTTGGTGAGGATATTGACATGGACAGGGTGGTGGATTTTTTTGAACGGGCGATGGTTGCTCGGGTTAGGGGAAAGAAGTTGGGCATGGCCTATCTGAAGGATTGGATAACCAAGAATTGGTTACCGGATATCGCTAAGATGCCACACATCCGCTTACTAACAAGAGGATGGTTTTCTTTCATTTTCTCCTCCACAGAGGATGTTATTTGGGTCTTAAGAAAGGATTGGATCATGGCAGACACTCCCATTATCCTTAAGCGCTTGACCCCTTCTTTTGACACAGAGAAGGAAAGGATCGAAGAAGAACCAATCTGGGTAAGGCTCCTGGGGCTCCCAATGCAGCTCTGGAATCCACAATGCATTATTTCCATTGGAAATATTTTGGGGTGTTTTTTAGAAGCGGATATGTCCTTTGAAAATTTGGGGTAAATTCCAGTGGCTCGAATTATGGTCAGGCTTAATTTGCGACAAGGCTTACTACAAGAGATTACGATTGAATCGGCGGTTGGGATGTTTGTCCAGATTTTGGATTATGAAGGGATTCCCTTTCAGTGTCATAGATGTCATGTTTACGGTCATGGAGTTGTTGAGTGTCCATTGTCATGTTTACGGTCAGTGTCATAGATGTCATGTTTACGGTTGGAGGTCAGTGCGTCGGGGATGCCCATGTGTGCGGAGGTTGTGGGCTAGGGAGAAAACATGACAGGGATGACAGGTCCAGAATTCTCCTCGGTGGGTGAACTGCCATTTTCCGGAGGCCTGGGTTTCTTTGAGGGTTGGGGAGAATATTACACGTGCTTCCCCGACTCGGTGGGGGGTCTTGCATGGGTCTTGGGGTGTGTTAAGGGGGGGATCAGCTCAGGTATTAGTGTCTCGTTATCGAGTTTTCTGGAGGAGGCAGCTATAGGTGGGCATGTTTCGATCTCGGAGGGTTTCAGTTCTCCTCTTGCATACTCGTCGTCTGACTTTCTAGTTGACACTGCTCTGGGTGGTGGTAGGGGAGCTGGAGTCATCTCAAGCGGGGTTTCTATTGAGGTTCTTGCCGGTTCGGTTCCTAAGAAGAGGGGAGCAATTCCATCTAGAGACTCTTAGCGGGCAGAGCGACCGCTAAAGGAATTGAAAGGCGCGGAGGAACGTCTCACTTCATCTTCAAAACCCATCCGGTGTGCTCGCGATAGATCCTACACTGAACGTCTTGTGTTTGGTGAGAATATTGACATGGACAGGGTGGTGGATTTTTCTGAACGGGCGATGGTTGGTCAGGTTAGGGGAAAGAAGTTGGGCATGGCCTATCTAAAGGATTGGATAACCAAGAATTGGTTACCGGATATCGTTAAGATGCCACACATCCGCTTACAAACGAGAGGATGGTTTTCTTTCATTTTCTCCTCCACGGAGGATGTTATTTGGGTGTTAAAAAAGGATTGGAGCATGGCAGACACTCCCATTATCCTTAAGCTCTTGACCCCTTCTTTTGACGCAAAGAAGGAAAGGATCGAAGAAGAACCAATCTGGGTCAGGCTCTTGGTGCTCCCAATGCAGTTCTGGAATCCACAACACTTTGTTGCCATTGGCAATATTTTGGGGTGTTTTTTAGAAGCGGATATGTCCTTTGAAAATTCGGGGTAAATGTCAGTGGCTCGAATTATGGTCAGGATTAATTTGCGACAAGGATTACTACAAGAGATTACGATTGAATCGATGTCCGAGACGTTTGTCCAGATTCTAGATTATGAAGGGATTCCCTTTCGGTGCCATAGATGTCATGTTTACTGTCATGGAGTTTTTTATTGTCCCTTGCCTTTCAAAGGGAACAATCGTAAAGCCAAAGGCTCGGGTTCACCCTCTTCTCTCCCGAGGAGGTGTTTGGAGGATCAGTTGGTCGCCGGTGAGAATAAGGGGAGTTTGAATATTCCATCTGCGGACAAGGCTTCAAAAGGTTCACGCACAGGAAATTTGGGTAACTTGGGCTGCAGAACAGTCTTGTCAAATGTTGTTGGACCAAAATTTTCTCCATCTTTGGAGGACATTTTTCACCGAGAGTAGGATTTCTCGGGTAATTCCTTATTGGATGTCACTTTAATTGCTTCTTCTCCTTTTACATATGTGGAGCTTGATGGTAGGGTTGGGAATGATGTGGGTTATCTCTTGAAAATTAGTGGGAAGGGTAACTCTGTGGCCCGTTTGATCACTCTTTCATGCCCCTTGTCCTCCAGTGGTTTTGTTTTTTCTCCCTCTTTGGTCACGCCTTCTTTGAACATGGGGAGGGGGGGGGGCTTACGTCGCCTGAGGTTTTTCCTTTGTCTAGTCAGTTTTCCTTACAAGAGGTTGGTGTCACGGTTCTCGGTACTAACCTTCCCACTTGCTCTTCATCCTCATCTCCCTTCGTTGAGGCTCCCTCTTCCACTCTCACCTCCTTCTTAGCCACCCCCTCTACTTCCACGGACTCCTCTTCGGAAGATTGTAAGGTTCGCTATCACCTTACAAGTAGGTCGGTGGTTAAGGGGGAACTCTTGGAGGTTGGTTCTTAGGCTTCGGTTGGTCGTGGATTGGGACCTTTTCCTCAAACTATTTTTGTGGGTAAAGGAAGGGGTTGGAAATCACATCTACTATTAGCACAAGATCAAGCCAGAATCGAACTGGATTTTGGTAGGCAATATTCTATTGTTTGGGCGCTTAGATCAAAGAAACCCCATGAGATTGTTACCTCATGAGGGTCATGTCTTTAAATTGTCAGGGGTTGGTGAACCCGTCGAAAAAATTGTCTCTTCAAAGGCTGGTCGATTTAAATTCGTCGGATGTCATTATGTTACAAGAAACATTAGGGGATAGTGTTCTAGTGGTAAAGGCTCTTGAATCCTTGTTTCCAGGATGGATGTTTGCAGTAGTGGATGCCATGGGTCGCTCAGGGGGGCTAGCCACTGGGTGGAAAAAAAAAGAATTTCAATTTGGAAAGTGTTTGGGGGTTTGCTTCAAGTATTGGTCTGACGATTTTCTATGTTGATATGGGGTGTAACTTAACGATATCAATGTCTATAGGCCTTATCAAGAACGTCAGCGTTACTGGAATTCACTAGCTGATTGTGTATGGATCAGAGACAAGAATCTTATACTTGCTAGAGATCTCAACTTCTCTTTAGGGGCCTCGGAGGTGTGGGGTCAGTGGGCTACCCAGGACTCCCTAACCAATTTCTTTTTAAAAAAATTTGACCAGGTGGGTTTGGTGGACGTTGAACCTCAAAAACTAAACCCCATTTGGTGCAATCGAAGGGTTGGGGATGACTGGGTGGCTAAGCGTTTCGACAACTTTCTCTTGGCAGAGGAGTTCCTGGATTCTTTTGATTTGGTTCGCCAGTGGGTATCTTTTAGAGAGGAATCTGATCATTTTTCGATTTTGTTAGACCTCGGGGATAGAAACAGAAGGGTGTTGGGCCCTTTTAAATTCTTTGAGGGATGGATCTTAGATTCCTCCTTTCAAAATCTAGTGAGGGGGCTATGGTTTCAAATAGTGGAAGGAATTAAGTTGCATATGGTGGTCCATTTTGTGGAGAACCTCAAAATATTGAAACAAGCGACTAAAGTCTGGGCTAGGGAGAAAAATCTCAAGGATGATCAGGAGTTGAGAGACATTGAATCTACTTTGTCATAGCTCCAAGGTGGGGCAGGGTAGGGGTTCTCTACTTTCGATGCCAAATAAATTTTGTTTGGTTTGGAGAAAAGACAGAGGGTTTTACTGGAAGAAAAAGAAGCTATGTGGAGACTAAAGAGTCGAGCATTATGGCTCTCTTGTGGAGATGAGAACACTAAGTTTTTTCAAGCCATTTCCAAAGGTAGGAAAATGGATAATACCATTTGGGGTTTAAGGGATCGAGTTGGGGAGGAGGTATCTTGTTTTGAAGGCCTGGCCAAGCTGGGCACTGAACATTTCAATGAGTTATTTAAAGAACGAGAGGGTTCGACTATTACATAAATTGTTCATGTGGCTCAGTTATTCTCCCATTTTGTAGAGGATGATGAAGTTGGGCCCTTAATGGCTCATGTATCTGAAAAGGAACTACTGAAATTTCTTCACTCCTTCCAAAAAGGGAAAGTCCCTAGGCCTGATGGCTGGCCTATCGAATTTTATTTGGGTTGCTTCGATGTAATTGGACCTGATGTCCTGAAGATGGTTGAGGAATCAAGGGTGAATGGTCACATTCATAACCCTATAAACTCTACCTTCTTAGTGCTCATTCCAAAGATAGATAATCCCTCCTCCTTTGAATATTTTTAGCCTATTTCGTTATGCAATTGTCTGTATAAGATTATATCAAAGGTAATCAGTAGAAGGTTGAAGGAGATTCTATCTAAACACATTTCCTGTGAACAATTTGGTTTCTTGGAAGGAAGACAGATCCATGAGGCCATTGGTGTAGCATAAGTAGGCCTTCACAATATTAAATTGAGGAAGCTTAAAGGAGTTGTGATGAAAATTGACTTATCTGAAGCTTTTGATCGGGTAAACTAGTTGTACTTAAGAATGGTCTTGATTCATTTGGGGTTTGGTTTGGACTTTACCAACTGGGTGATGGGATGTATGAACTCGGGTTCTTTCTCCATTCTTCTCAATGGTTCATCCTTTTCTTTTTTCCAACCGGAATGAGGATTGTGTCAAGGTTGTCCCTTATCTCCTTTAATATTCCTCTTAGTAGCTGAAGGACTCAGTCGATTTCTAGCGGGGGAAAAAATTGTTGGGAGATTCACAGGTATAAAAATTACTAATGGGTTGACCATCACACACTTTCTCTTTGTTGAAGATATCCTATTTTTTTGTGATGGATCGAAGTGAGAAGTTGACATTTTAATTGAGGGGTTCACCCCGTTCAAAAGAGAAACTGGTATGCGGGTTAATGAACATAAATCTAGTATTATATTATCTCTGGTTGAGGCAAATGTTATTCAAAATTTCTTGCATCATATCCCTTTCCATATGAAAGGGTTGGATGAGGGACTGAAATATATTGGCTTTCACTTAAAACCCAATGTCTATCGGAAGACTAATTGGCTGCGGCTTTTGGAAAAATTGGAAAAAAGATTGAAGGTTTGGAGTAATAAATCATTGTCTAGGGCATGGAGATTAGTACTGATCAAGTCTGTACTGGAGGCAATCCTATTTTACTGGATGTCCCTCTCTTGGATTCCAAAGGGCATTCTGGAAAAAGCTAGAAAAATGTCTTTTTCTTATCTGTGGAGGGGAAAGATGGAGAATCGGGTGGTGCCTTGGGTACGTTGGGAGATAATTTCAAAACCTAAATCTCTTGGGGGCTAGGGATTAAAGAATATTTTCCTTTTTTCCAAAGCATTAGCATCAAAATCTATGTGGAGACTGATTTCCACAAAAAAGCTTTGGACCAAAGTAGTCATCCAGAAATACGTGGCTCCACTCTCTTTGTTGGAGTGGCTCAGGCGTCCTGGCCTTCGGGTGACGGGGATCTCTGTTATGTGGAAGGTGGTACAAAGTGCCTTTGATGTGGTCGGGAATGGATTATCCTGGAGTGTTGGGTTTGGAACCTTGCTCGGGATTGGTCGCGACCCCTGGGCAAGATGTACTAGAGAGCACCTACTCCCTAAAGAACTCTGCTCAACCTTGGATCGAGGGGGATATTTCTATCTCCCTCAGGTTGGGGATCCTCTCACCTCAACTCTTTGGCACCAAGGCTGGAAATACAGGAGAACGTTGGGCTTAGTAGGGGCTGATGTAATTACTTGGGACCGTTATATCAGTGCTCTCAAGAGAGAAAATATTTGTTTGATCGATCGGGAAAATGAACTCCTTTGGGATGGGGATTCGGGAGGGGCCTACACCCCAAAAGATGGTTATGTACAGTTAAGCACTAAACTCTTGCAAAAAGACAAAAAGTGGTGGTGGAGAAAAATTTGGAAACAAAGGTGCCCAGCTAAAGGAAATATTATGGCCTGGACTATTCTGGAGAACAAAATTCCAATGTGGGAAAATGTACAGAAGCGAAAATTCAATGGTCTGAGTTGGTGTTCGCTATGTAAAGATCAGGAGGAAACGGTTGATCATATCTTTATGCGATGTCCTTTTACCACTTCAGTGTGGGCGAAAGCAAACAACTTGAACACCTCCATTGGTGGATGGCACAGGGCATCCTTCGAAGAGGATTTGGAGGTATGGCTCTCGCCAAGGACTCTGCATGATCTTAAGGCTTTTCCCCTCATTGCTACATGGGGGATTTGGCTATCCTGAAACTCTTCGCTTTTTATGGATGTGGCCATCAATTGCCTTGGCATCCTTACTCATTTAAAACCAGTGGTTAGGAAGGGTCTTGAAATGCTCGAGGGGTTCAGGAGGAACAAATGGAAAGAAAGCGGCCTTGGGATTTTTTTGATGGGGCGGCTTTGGGAGACCAATTAATTTTTTGGGGGGGTGGTTGTTTATACTTATCTATACATCATTTTTTTATTCTCAAGGCTAGGTTTGGAGCTGGTACAAACAATTTCTCTGATATTATGGCTTTAAAACTGTTACTTTTATTTGTTGTGGAAAAAGGTTGCAAAACATTACACGTTTTTGGGGATTCCTTATTAATCATCAATTGGGTGAACCGAACTCAAATTTGTCATATGAATGATCTTATGCGTATTCTCGAGGAATTTTTGAGGATTATCTCTACCTTTGACACTATGTTTTTCTCTCACATCTATAGGGAACGGAACAAAATGGTTGATAGGCTTTCCAAAGAAGCCTTGCAGTTAGACTATGGAAGTTGGCACATCACTGAACATATAGCAGGGGACAATTTTGATTATCACAGACCTTTTCAGGATGGTCTACTATAGGAGAGCTTCAACTCTTCATGGAATTCTAAGCCAGATAATTGTAAATCGATATATAAAAATCATGTTTTTGTTTATTGTATATGGTATGTGAGAACCGTGACACAATATGTGAAATATGGATAGGAGGTTTTTTTGGCTTATGTCAAAACTGTTACTTTTGTTGAAACTTTCAGTATTGGAAGTGACTCCACCCAGACAATATATATGTGGCTATTTTTCATAGTCAATATATATCTATGAATGTAATTTTGTACCAAATTAATGAAATTGCGAATTTTTTCTATGGAAAAAAAAACAACCTCTTGACCATAAATTAAATGGAAAGGGGTATGGCATGTACTAGTTTTTGTGGTTGTGCGGTCTTCCCATAGATCATATGTCAACATAGTATGTCTTTGGAAAGGTTTATTACTGATAATCATTTTCAATATTTTAACCGAATTTTTATTTGTAGACTCATCCTGCCCATTTCCCTAAGGCTAATAGGTGGATGAATTGAAGTGCTTCACTCCAAATTTATTGCAAAAATGGGTCAATTTTCTAAACATAAAAGTTGGTCCATTATCATAAATAATTTCAATTGGTAAGCTAAATCAAGAAAAGATATTTGTTTCAAGAAAATAAATCACCTTCTCGTCTTTGGTGTGCTTAAGGGGAAATGCTTCAACTTTTTTTTTTGAAGTATATTTCTGTGGTTAGAATAAAGACATGGCCAATAGAAGAAGCAGGATTAATATGCGCTATAAAATCTAGTCCCCATTTTGAGAAAGGAAACTTAATTATAACAAGTTGTAAAGGCATGGCAGGGAATTTTTCTTTCCTAACAGCCTTTTGGCATTCATCAATCTGTATGAATCTTTAAATATAAAAGGCCATTAATAACATGTCCTTAATATTTTATGAGCAATATTTTTCACAGCAAAATGACTGCCAATATGAATAATTGAGTCAGCAGATCCATGTAATTTTTTCAACATATTTTGGGCTATTATTTCATGAATACAACGTAGAAATAACCCATCAACAGACCTACGGAATAATAAAGTACCCAAAATGAGATATTTGAAGCTTCAACATGAAGCCTCCTCCACTCATGGTTTTCTAAGTTATCACGACAACGTTCATGCTACAAATAATAAATGATATTTGATACCAAGTATGATCTTCCATATCAACATTTTTATATTCAAGTAAGAACATGGTAGATAAGGAAACATCAACATATTCAATAATGCAACCTGGTTTAGCATGTTGAGCCAAATGGCAGGCTAAGTTGCATCCCTTTATTGTGTTTGTAGTAATAATAGTGAAATCACGTTCCTAGATCTTGGTAATCCAACGTCATAATTTACCTAAAAAAATGGTTTGATATAACAAGAAATTAACTACATGTAAAGGCACCTTTATCTCAGTATGCTTACCAACTATGAAATGACAAAAAAATGCAATAGCTTTCACTAGAGCATAGGCATGTTTTTCAATTAAAGTATACTTCATTTCCACATCAGATCTAGATTCTGACTCATGAAAGCTATTGGATACTCATCATTTTCTTCATCTTTCTGAAGAATAATAGCAAAAATAAATTCTTCCCTAGCATTAGTGTGGATAATAAAATCTTTTGAGAAATCAAGTTTTGTCAAGAGAGGAGATAAGACAATGGAATTTTTTACATCAAAAATTGGATTTTTTAGTTTCTGAATTCCAAGCAAAGATTTGATCTTTTTTGAGAAAACTATGGATGGGTTTGACCATCTTAGAAAAATCCAGAATAAATGTTGCTACAAAATTTATCTTTCCCATAAAGGATTGAATTCCTTTCTTTGAAGAAGGAACTAGAAGATTCTGAATATCTCTCACTCTTTCTAGATCAATGTTGATACCAAAATAGGAGACTGTGTCACCAAGTAAATTTCTTGGTGTCAAACCAAAAATAGACTTTGTGGGATTTAGAGACATGCCATACTTTCTACAACACATAAATACTTGTCTAAAATGATCAAAATGATCTTCTTATAGGTTGTAATAGATTGTTAAATCATCAAGATAAATTTGAATAATAATTATGATAAGATCATCAAAATCTATTTGCATAACTCTCTGGAAATTAGCACCTGCATTAATCAATCCAAAAGGAATACGTTCATAAGTGAAGGTGCCTTGTCGAGTGGTAAACATAGTCTTATATTTTTTAGCTCTCTTGAGGTGTATTTGATTATATCCTGAGAACATCAAGGAGTGACATCATTCGAGATCCTCCAACTTTCTAGAGATTTAACTCCATATTTGGAAGTGGAAAATTGTCCTTCACACTTTCGTTATTAAGGGTACGGAATTCAACACTCAATTTGATCTCCCCATTATTTTTCCTAAATGGAACCAGATTAGCAACCCATTCAACCTATTTTACCAGAAAAATAATATGGGTTGCAAGCATCCTTTCTACTTCCTTTTGGATAGTAGCTTCAGGTGCAAGGTTAGTTGGTCTTAGCCTGTCCATTGGATGTATCTTGGGTGGTTGGGAGGAATGATTGTTACCCTCCCCATCCAGGTTAAATTCTGTGCAAGTGACATGTTATGCCCTTAAATGGGTATATTCTGAAAATTATTTGCCTCCCTGTGTTCCCTTGCGGATTCTGGGGAGTTAACGTGGAGTAGCGAGCACCTCTAGTGTTGTGAACCACATGAAAAAAAAAATTGGTCTCCGCCTTTTCCTAACTAGTTTATTTTTTTCTTTAATAGAAATAGCATATTGGACTATGCTTGGATCATAAACACACGAGTAAATATAATACCATGAAAATACATCACGAAATTCACAAAATAAATCCATGAATTTTTGTTTTTCTTATTCTTAACATTGGGCTTCTATATTTAATAGTTTAGTATCATCTTCAGTCCCGGTGTTTACTAGGATCTTGTCCCCAATATTTCTTCTAGACTCCTCCTTTGTAGTCTTTCCATGACTATCGACATCATCGGTGAAAAAAGAACCTTCAAGGGGTGAAAACCCTTTAGGAAATTTGTTATCATCAAGAGAGATGATTTCATTTTTATTTAAAGGTTTGTTTTTTAAGAAATCATAGATGATCTCATCCTCAAAAAATAATTTCCAAGCCTCTACATTGTCAAGTATATGTGGGTGATACAGGGAGATGAGAGTGCACTCTGATCTCTCAAGGAGTAACTAATTTTTAGGATGAGTTTTGTAAACAGTTGATCTGGCAGCCATAGAATTCATATCCCCGTGCACATAAGTAATATTTAAAGATGATAAATTTGAAATCAAATCCCAAATTTCATGTATGTATGTTCTCAAAAGTTTGTTAGAAGGATTATACATATTTTTAATTAAATTAACAATCAATTCATAATATCCATACACTTTCAAATGTTGGCATCCTAAATTAATAGTGTTTTCAAGGCCAAGTATGAGAACTTCAAATTCTACTACGTTATTAGAGAAAGCAAATTCAAGTCTATATGATAATTTTTGAATTTTCCCCAAATGAGAGTATAACACAATCCCTGAACCTTTACCCTCACTTGAACATGCACCATCAAAATGCATATGCCAAATCTAATCATCATGATCAATAGGTGGTCTAACAAAATATTGTTCTTCTAGGAAGATATAATAAACACCAATGTCTTCTTCGATGAAGTTGACATGGGGTTGAGAGACACTCTCAATATACGAAGAAATTCAACCTTCACAAAGAACTATAATGTTCTTACCTGCCTTAGGAAGAGACATGTGAGTCCCATTCATGGGCATATATCCTCCTGTCAAAACTTACCAATATCAACCAAGAATTATCGAATAATTACTTGCATGCATATCAATTACTTATATGTTACATGTAGTGCATATCTCAGGATGAGCGCAAAGCACTAGAGTCACATACTTAATTTCACCAATATTGGTTATTGTAAGCCAACATATTCTTTGAATTATCATTGGTAAAAGACAAACCAAGTTCTTCCATTATGATCTTGGATATGACATTCGGCCTAGATCCACTGTCAATAAGATAATAGTGTGAATTTGTATCCATGATCTTCATGGAAACATAAAAAGGAGGGTTCATGACTAAATTTCTAGAAGGAATCATGACTAGGATTTTGTTTTCAAAATATTCTTCCTCGTATTCATTAGAAGTCAAACTAGCTACAACATATATTTTACCCTTTATGAGGTCGTTTAGATGTTCTTACTACTCCAAAACAGTGGTCATATCTAAATTAGCATATGTCTTAATAGTATCCATCTGTTTCAATATGTTATACATTTGAAAAGAAGTGGAAGATGATGATGGACTAACTCGAGACTATTGAAAAATATTATCTAGTTGATTGGTTGGAAGAGGTATTACATGAATTAGATTGTCGATAGGCTGAGCTAGAGGAATTATGAGTAAAAGTGGTCTTTTGAAAACCACTTTGTTCTTGTTAAAATAAGAATGATTTATGGTATCAACTAACATTATATCATCCTCGGGTTCCCAATCTAAGGTAGCAATGGTAGATTCGGGAATTTTTCCAAAAATCCCTTCTCGAGCATTTTTTCTAAGCTTGCAAGTGCTTTCTCTATGATTTTCCTCACAAAAATTTCACCAAGCCCAGGAAAGAGTAGTCTTGGGATGGAAGGTTTGAGTTTGATTGTGAAGCGAGGCTTGCGCAAAGCTTTCTTGGGATGATTGAGTAACCACCCTTTTCTCAACAGAGATCATTATGTTATTCATATCTTGAACCAGTTGTAAGTTTGTCAAATCAACTTGTTTGTTTGAATCTTCAAGACCTGTCACCAAGGCCTACTCTCCATATTCAAGGAAATTTTGTAAGGCTAAACCTAAATTGTTTTCATTTTTCTCTTCTAATCTATGACGATAAGAAGGAGGTAAAGTATTATAATAACGCATGAAATCATCTTGGTTATGATGCCTAATGACTTTCAAAATTTTATTATGCAATTTAGTGAAATGTAAGTTAAAATCATTTATAGTCTCACCTTGATTAAAGGTTAAATTGTTATAACTTTTCAATAAATAAGTTGGGCTTTGAGGTTGTCCATAAGTTGGTTCGAACTAGTAACAAAGTTCATCCCAGGTAGAAAAAACTTTAGGAGTGTTGGGTATGTGTTATATTCTTTGCATGTGTAGTAGTCTCGGAGTGTATGTGTCGGGTGTGCAAGGGAGTAAGCCCTTGAGGGGTGCAAGGGGGCGGCCCCCGAAAAAAAAAATATGGATCGGGACAGCATTTTTTGGGACCGCATTATATTTAGGTGGTTTTTCGGCACATGGTTTCTTTGCCGATGGTTTTCTATTTCCGGTTAAGGAATTAGGGTTTTTGACTAATCCAGGTCATTGGGTTAGGGTTTTGGATGTCATTGGCTCCTATATGTATTTTGTATTGTAAACATTGTAACACAATGAATGAATATAGAATATGTTGGTTTTCCCGATTTGGGTTTCCAGGGGGGGAATCTTTGTGTAATGTTTTTATTTTCCATTGTGTCTTTTTTGTTCTTTTTTGAATATCTGTTTACAGTAGATATTGTACAAGGAGGAAATTCAAAGAAATCAACAACTACCTTCCCTTCCAAAGAATTAACATTGAACAATCTCATACATGTATCATTGTCATTAGCACCAATATTATGGCAAGCATTAGAAAAAGCAATCAAATTCTCATTAATAGATATAATCCCATTGCCTAAAAACTTGGGCAAATGATCTTTAAATTTTGGAAGAGGGGTAGTTGTTATATTTAAATTCAAGGGTGAAGACACATGCCACGGAGTGGTGTTAGCATGTTTTTCAAATTGAAACAACCCATATTGTTGAATAACTTTCTCTGGATTAGTTGTATATTGAACAGGATTGAAATGGTTGTACATGCTCCCAATAAACTAGGAGGTTGAGGCTTGACTTGAGCTTGAAGTAGAATTCGCGTTTTGTTTCCTTGGTGAAAAGTTTTGACACAAACTTGTAACTTCTATTTCAGAATCAGAAAGAGTTTGTCGAATCTTCCTATGAAGATTTTCTAAAAAAAATATTTCTCCCAATTTCATCCAAAGGATCAAATTCAGGAGATTTACATCTAGTTTTATGTGAAGATAAGAAGTGAGTGATCATAAGAAAACTCAAGGTTGAGCAGGATTTTTATGATCTTGCCTCCAAAGATTATCTCTTTGTTATTGGATTTCAATATCATGAGATATATCATTCCAAGAATGCTCAAGTTGTTCACGGGGGGTATCAATTTCCAGGGTATAATCAAACAGACAAGAATTCATGCTAGTTTGGTCAGGAAATTGGATTCAAATGTTAGGCTGAAAATTTGTACGCAAGGTCATCAGAGAAAATGAAAAACTCAATTACAAAGTTGCGGAAGAATGAATCAAGGGATTTTAGTTCATCCCCAATATGGTCGCCAAAAATATGTTAAGAGAGAAACTATAATGTTTCATTCACAACACTTCAAACCTCAAGGCTAATCAAGGAAATATGGGAATGGTACCCTAAAATTAAATCCTTGAGAAATGATGCAAAATCCACATTCGTGAAGTCTTAGCATTCAAGCTCTTATTTAAAATGTTTATCTATTTTCCAATTTTTTTTAGTTTTCTTCAATGAAACATTCAATAAAACATAAGTAAGTACATAATGAATTATAAGAATGAAAATAATAGTAAAATACTTTAGAAAAACTAAAGCAAATAAGGTATATACTAATTACTTAAAAAGTACAAGAAAAGCAAAATAAACTTGCAACAATAATAGATGATAAACATAACAGAAATAAATGTATCAAAAACTAAAATAACTCACTTAAATAGTGGAATGAACTCGAGAATGAAATAAATTCCATGATCCTTTATTGATTAACCACATATCAGTTTTGGACAATATAGTTTCTTCAAGTTCTCGTGAGAACTTGGACCAAAGAAATCTTTGGCGGCCTTAGATGTAAACAAAATCATACAAATGCCACCAAGTGCCTGAGAAAGAAAAGAAATTATATAATCTGACATGGACCACCTCAAGTGGTGTGACGCACATAGCTTATAATCTCGAAAAAAAAAAAAAAAATCAAATCAGTATCAATTTGCCTTTCTTTGCAACTTTTAGAGAAATCCCTCTCTCTAAATGAATCCCCACTTTCCATTGATCTCTCCTTCTCCTTTTGTATTATTTTCCAGCAGTTATTTGGTTTCAACTATTTTCTATATGAATATGTTGGAACTCACAGAGATACTGAGAGGGGGGAGTGAATCAGTATCTAACATGATTTTTCACTTTTTCCCAATTATTAACATTGCATATTAGTATGCGGCAATTAACCAGAAATATAACATCAGATTCACTATATTAAGATAAACACAGTACACAAGATGTAACTTTGAAACTCTTAAAAGGGAGAAAACCACAAAAGATGTTTCTTTTATAATTCAATTATTACAATATCAGGCTCCAACCTAAGAGGGACACCCATCCCTGATGCAATCTCCAACTTACAAGACTACAAACACCAAGCTATCATAACAAGAACCCACTTGCTAATTGCATATACCAATCCTCCAAGGACACCAACCCTTTCTACAAGAACCAACTTGTAGAATTGCAAGCACCAACCTGCATTGCAAGAACCCACTTGTTGATAAAGAAGGCACCAACCTTCAATGTAAGCACGAACTTACAATGAGGACTTCAATACTCTCCCGATATCCACCCTGCCACCCTTAAACATTCAAAAACTTATTTCTTCAATTCTCTTACGAGCCTCAAAGCCTCTGCTCTTTTCACTTATGCTTCCTTGCACTACACTCTTCGCACATCACAAATCCATCACCCCATTCCACCACCAACACAATCCTGGAATCATTATATCTATTCAAACTCACACACCAAACATTTTTTCTCATCCAAATCATATTCAACAAGTTAGTGTCATGTCCATTGATTCTCCTTTAAATCGGGCTACAAAACCTTCCATGAAAACTAATCTTTAACTTCCTTCTATCGCACACAATTCCTTACATAGGCCCTTAATGCTCAGGCATCGTATGATCTGATCCTTGAAAAAATTGTGATCGTCGATTTATTCTCTATCCAACAAAACACACTATACAGCCTTGACACACAACAACCGTCTGATCTAGATCACAAATCAATCTCCTTTGTTGATTGTATCCTTGATATCAGGATCCTCGAGGTATTGATCATGCTCAACAACACTTAGGTACATAGAAACCATTGGATTTGTCCTTGGATAGATCATGACCATTGATCTATTATCTCCTTACCACCAGGGTCGATGATCATTGTCATAGGGACAGTAAATGCATGGGTGTCAACTTTAGTTCCAATGGCTCCAGGGATATCCCCACTTTGGGACATCAGGATATCACAGGGTGTTATGATGACTAGAGTAGCCAGATGGATATTATAGCGAGTACATGAGCCAATTAGAGATATTTTGGGGTCTGGCTTGCATCACTCATCCCATTTCATCATTATGATCCATTCCACACAGATTGGCTTTGGTTCTATTGCATTCCGACGATTTCCATGATTTTGAGTATTTTGAGCTATAAGTCAATTAAATTCACTGAAGAGGTCTTTTTGGGCATAATACTTGGAGGAACCTCTCAGTGTAATATCTCATTGGAATTAGGAGAAGCAACACTGCAGGATAGGATGGTGAGAAGTGACTTTCGGTGGCCAAGGAAGTCACAAGGAGAGATAAGGCGCTTTTCAGAGGTAACAGGATTAATTAATTAATTAAAGTGATTTAATTAACTAATTAATAATTAATCAAGTAAAAGTCACTTTGGAAGGACAAGGTGAGCAGGAAGTATAAACAAGAGGCAAGGGCCTTTATTCTCTCATTCATGTATGATTATCATTTTGATATCTGGCTTCTAGCTAGAGAGCCCATACCTTGGGGGTTTTGAGGGCTTTGACTTAACAAACCCTAGAGGACGATTCGGTGGTGAAAGATTCCACCTAGCTTGTCCCAAGATTGGTCTCGGGGATGCAATACTCCCCCACACCATTCTAGTTCAGATCTACATCAGTGTAGGAGGGTTCTACACCAACCACACGCACAAGAAGAGAGAGGGTACACTAGTGGAAGGTTCCAGCAATGGGGCCGCACTTGTGGAGCTAGGATCATTCATTTTGGTTGAGGATAAGAGATTATGGGAATTCCAAGTATCGGGTTTTCCTTGTAGGTTCCATAGCGCCATTCTTGGTTGCTTCCAAAGGTATTTTGATGGAGGATTGATTTGTATTGAGACTGGGACGATTTCCCCAAGAGGAGGGCGTATCATTCTTTGGAGGGTGGACAGATCCAAGGTCTATCAAGTCCTTTGATGATTTGAGCACTTGGGTTTTCCTTGTTGTGTCCCGATCTATCATTCTAGCAGTTTTTGGAGCATTTGGAGGCCTCTAGGAGGGAGGCCGAATTATCTAGGGTTTCAGGCATCTAGGGGGGCGCACCATTCCGTGGAGGGAGGCTAGATCCATGACTTTGAGAGGAATCTTGGAGATTTGAGCACCTAGGTTGTTCTTGCATTTACTTGATCTATTGTTTGGCATATTTACCGGAGGGTTTGGACATCTTTGACAGCAGGGCCGAATTATTGAGGCTATTCAGTGTTCCAGCAGGGCGTGGCATCTTCCAGCTTGGGGGTTTGGCACTTCATATGGCTCAGATCTATTCTTGCATTGGTCTTCATTGAGTATTAATACTTTAGAGGCTTGTAGTCTTCTATTGGAGCATTATGTAGCAACTTCTATTGTGTTTATTGGAGCCATCTGTTGAGCATTCTAGATCGGCCTCACTCTTGTATCAAGTTCTTGCTCATTATATTAACAAAGGTCAGATCTTTCTATTGGTTCCATATTTGGTGTATCTTGTACTTTCATTGATTGTATCTTCATATCTATGTGTGATTATTGAACATAAACCCTAAGGCCGAAATCAGGAGGTCAACCTGCAAGTAAACACATACAAACAAGTAAATCAGCAAAGTGTTTGACGAAATGCCACACTCAGCAAAAGTTTAAAATTCACCCAAACCATGATGTTCCTGGCATCCTGGATTGGGAACATTACAGTCATATCAGAGCTTAGATTCATGCCAGCCAGTGGGAATTAGCGCATGCATGAAGAGCCATAGAGGGGTCCTCCATAAGGAGAGATGGATATTAAAGATTTTTCTAGAGAGACTATACGTTGTATATGGGAATACTACTACGACCTTAGTGAGGGGTTTAGGGCTCAAGTAACATTCCAACAATATTTATCCATGAACAATCCTAGGTGGAGCGCATATGAGGTTACCTTTTGGGTCAACAAAATAGAGGAATACATGTCCAAAACAACTAGATGGAGGGAAGCACAGAGTAACCCCACACCCATTAGGAGTATGCAACTTTGCTACAGCTGCAAGGTGCCTTGGGAACCCAATCATATATGTAGGGGAAAAGGAAAGAATCACATATTGAGGTGCACTATGACAATGATGATGAGATGTGTGAGGATGGAGCGATAGATGCTTATTTGGAGCAGTATGATGATGATAGTGACTCTTGCACAGAGGCTAGTGATTCTTGCACGCTTGAGGATGATAGTGACCCTTGGGCATTGTAGGGATAGTTGGATGGATAGGATGATAGCACCGATGTTTCAGCATACATATCACATACTATTGATGACCTTACACCTCATCAGAGTGGTTACACTAGTGAGGATTCACACGTGTTAGCACCTAGAGATGACGAGCTCCCTATGGTGACCATGACACATATGTCATCTTTCCAAACATCTATGAAATCCACATCACATGAGGATAGCAGTGGCATGTCAGATATGATGGAGGAGTCGTATGTGAGAGATACACACTAGAGACACATGGATCCATAGATCTAGGATGAGATATATGACGTGCAAATAGTTGATCCTACAATCACATATCAGCATGAGGAGATTAAGTCACATATTTTGGAGACTCCATTAGTTGAGCATATTGTGGAGACTGATAGGTTGATGGGGCACGTACTTCCAGGATCAGCCTGCATTGATGAGGATGCACTCTTTATTAGTCAGGATGACCATAGCACGTGTCTGGACACATCTATATGAGATCCATACGCAGATGATAGTAGTAGGGTGAGTGCATAGGAGGATACGGTTTCCCATACAAGATACAGTGTGATTCGGAGGGAGATAGCATCTAGGGATGATGTGCAATGGCATACAGGAGGATCCAATGGCACAGTAGACAGTGGGAAGTTCAGTACTTTATCTTCTGCAAAGAGTGTTGTTGGGGATTCCAGTGATGGCACTAGCAGTGAGAGATGTGAGGTGGCACCTCAGCATGACTGTGATCAAGAGTCACACCACTTAGCAGGACAGTTGAGAGTCAGCGAGGATATGATCATGGTAGCCACTAGGCACCTTGATGACACACATGCATTGGTGGCCTATCACTATTGGAGGGAATCAGTGGCACATGGTAGTGAAGATGAGGGATTCACCATGGATGACCTTCATACTCTCAGGGAGACATTGTCTATGATGAGGACTGACTACCAACAGTTGTTGACAGACAGGGACTAACTACTAGGGGTTAGTGAGATGTATCATGGGGCCCTGAGGGAGCAGGAGTTGGTGGTGGACAGACTCACTCATGAGTTGGAGAGTACCCGAGGGTTCTTGAGAGGCACACAGATAGCCCTTCAAGAATCAGATCTCAGGTCAAGGGAAATTCTTGAGGAGATTCGACAGAGACCCACTACATCGATCTCAGTAGAGAGTTGGATATACTCTTTAGTTACAAGGCTAGATGATGTGGTTGGTCTAGCAGAGGAGCACCAATTGATGGAAGACACTTCCATTTGTGTCTCGAGAGTGGTTGACCTTCAGGCAGAGGTTGATCCAGTAGTACGCCCAGTATTTATGATGCAGCAGGAGTATACAGGAGATGACATGAGTATGTCAGAGCATACAGTGGTGAGTGATAGCTCACAGAGACATGTCGAGATGTATGGTGGGCTTCAGAGGGGTGTATTTCCTTGCAGGGAGGAGACACACTTAGGGGAACATGCAGATTTCACTCCTTTGCAACAACACATAGTTATGAGAGAGCACCTTCACCGTATCAGCAGTTGCATGGGAGATGAGGGATGGAGGTTGGTTGACCAGCAGTTGGAGGAGTTACTTCTGGTTGTACTGGATGGTTGGGATTCGGTGATGACTACAGGTGACTATTTATCATGGATATCGATGGATGAGCTTCTGGTCGAATCCTTGGGATTGACCAAAGCATGGGATATCTTCCAGTCCTACAGTCAGCTGCAGATGCTTCTATTATCCTTTCCCGATACTTTTATCATAGACAACAGCATGAGGAGAGATAGACAGTGGTTGAGGACATGGGGAGTGACTAGGCCGAGACCACCTGACATGAGTGCTTTTACGGCATCCAGCTGGATAGAGGTGGATCGTCATAGGTAGCTAGTTGAGACTTGGTGTGTGATGGTGAGCATCATAGACCAAGTGATAGCAGATGAGAACAGAGGGCTTCTGACAGTAATCAGTCTCACACAGGAGAAGTTAGAGGATATTGGAAGTGATAAACTTCCAAGTTTGCCATGGGATCCGGGAGTTCATTTGGCTAGCAGGAGGTTTCACTACAGGATGACCCAAAGAGCCACGTACTCCACCATGGATTGGTTTGGAGTGGGCCTGCAAGGACTTATTCTATGGATAGAGGCATCTTTTCACTCTTTATCATCATGATCGCATATGGATATGGTTGGGCAGGTACTACTCCCACAGATATATTTTTACATAGGCAGCTTCTGGACAACAGGTCCAATTGCCATAGGTATTTCATCTTGAGGATCCAGTATATAGACATGGAGTAGTCAGGCATGGTTTGGGTAGTGCAGCGCTAGCATGGTGATCTTCGAAAGAGGCTATCATGGGATCTAGGCATTGCAGGGTTGAGCATCTCACTGACTGACAGGGGCGAGTGGACCTTTGTAGGGAAAAGTTGTTTTGACTTTCCATTGAGCTTCAATGTTGAGGAGAGCACATCACTTGAGGGTGTCTCATGGAGGTCTTGCAGTACCTCACTTTGGCATCATCATGTGCAGTGGATTAAGTCCATGTTTCATGAGCAGGAGAGTCACAGAGTTTATATTTTTCAGGACTATGCTTCACAAGGTATTGCAGTTCACTTCCTGATATGGGATCCAGGGGAGGGAGTGTAAGATGGTTCATCTCTGGATGGTACCTACTGCGTGTCCCACAGGTGGACATGGGACCCCGACATTGTATTTGGATGGGTTCATTTATTTCTTGAGGACAATTAATATTCTAGCAAGGAGGATTGTAATGTCCCCACTTTGGGACATCAAGATATTACAGGGTGTTATGATGACCAGAGTAGCCAGATGGAGATTATAGCGAGTACAGGAGCCATTGAGAGGTATTTTGGGGTTAGTCTTGCATCGCTCATCATATTTCATCATTATGATCCATTCCGCACAAATTGGCTTCGGTTTCGTTGCATTCTGACGATTTCCATGATTTTGAGTATTTTGAGCTATAAGTCAATTAAATTCATTGAAGAGGTCTTTTTGGGCACAATACTTGGAGGTACCTCTCAGTGTAATATCTCATTGGAATCAAGAGAAGAAACATTGCAGGATAGGATACTGAGAAGTGATTTTTGGTGGCTAGGGAAGCCACAAGGAGAGATAAGGCGCTTTTTAGAGGTAAAAGGATTAATTAATTAATTAAAGTGGTTTAATTAATTAATTAATAATTAATAAAGTAAAAGTCACTTTGGAGGGACAAGGTGAGCAGGAAGTATAAAGAAGAGGCAAGGGAAACTATTCTCTCATTCATGTATGATTATCATTTTGATATCTGGCTTCTAGCTAGCGAGCCCATACCTTGGGGGTTTTGAGGGTTTTGACTTAACAAACTCTAGAGGACGATTCGGTGGTGAAATATTCCACCTAGCTTGTCCCAATATTGGTCTCAAGGATGCAATACTCCCGCACACCATTCTAGTTCATATCTACATCAGTGCAGGAGGGTTCTACACCATCCACAGGCACAGGAAGGGAGAGGGTGCACCAGTGGAAGGTTCCAGCAATGGGGTCGCACTTGTGGAGCTAGGATCATTCATTTTGGTTGAGGAGAAGAGATTCTGGGAATTCCAAGTATTGGGTTTTCCTTGCAGGTGCCATGGCGCCATTCTTGGTTGCTTCAGGAGGTATTTTGATGGATGATTGATTTGTATTGAGACTGGGACGATTTCCCCAAGAGGAGGGCGCATCATTCTTTGGAGGGTGGCTAGATCTAAGGTCTAGCAGGTCCTTTGACAATTTGAGCACTTGGGTTTTCCTTGATGTGTCTCGATCTATCATTCTAGCAGTTTATGGAGCATTTGGAGGCCTCTAGAAGGGAGGTCGTATTATCTAGGGTTTCAAGCATCCAGGGGAGCATACCATTCCTTGGAGGAAGGCTAGATCCATGACTTTGAGAGGGGTCTTGGAGATTTGAGCACCTGGGTTGTTCTTGCATTTATCCGATCTACTGTTTGGCATAATTACCGAAGGGTTTGGAAATCTTTGACAGCAGGGCCAAATTGTTGAGGTTATTCAGTGTTCCAGCAAGGTGTGGCATCTTCCAGCTTGGGGGTTTGGCACACATATGGATCAGATCTATTCTTGCATTGGTCTTCATTGAGTATTCAGCCTTTGGAGGCTTGTAGTCTTCTATTGGAGCATTTTGTAGCAACTTATATTGTGTTTATTGGAGCCATTTGTTGAGCATTCCAGATCGGCCTCACTCTTGTATCAGGTTCTTGCTCATTATATTAATAAAGGTCAAATCTTTCTACTGGTTCCATATTTAGTGTATCTTGTACTTTCATTGATTATATATTCAGATCTATGTGTGATTATTGAACATAAACCCTAAAGCCAAAATCAAGAGGTCAACCTGCAAGTAATAACATACAAACAAGTAAATCAGCAAAGTGTTTGATGAAATGCCACACTCAGTAAAAGTTTAAAATTCATCCAAACCATGATGTTCCTGGCATCCTATCTTGGGAACATTACAAAATGAATGGGTGTCAACTTTAGTTCCAATGGCTCTAGGGATAATGATATGTTTCAACAGATCCAATGGTTCTTGTTAAGTAGCTTCAAAGGCATTGATTTCATTTGTGCCTCGAGTTAACCAATGGTTAAAACCTACCCTTTTATTTCCTCGTCAAATTATTAGGTGGGACCCACAAAGATCCACGGTTGAGATTTCATTTCTCCATTTCGTTGACCTACAGTCTAGATTTCTCCTTCTCCTCCTCGTCATTGTTGTAGCTACTATTATCACAGTTCACTTTTATCATTACTTCTCTGACGATATTTTCCAACTGATCCTATGGTCCTTAGAGTCTTAAATCTATGGCGCAGATTGCATCGCTCCTTCATCCTGCATGGAAGATATCTCCCATACCTTCACTACTCATGATATGGTTAGGTGGGACCCAGGATGATCTACGGTTGTCGTTGAATCGTTCGTTATTTGATCAATAGATTTCAATGGCTCTTGGTGTCTTGGATTTCATCGTCTTCTCAATCATACTTTGACACGTATCACCTTGGGACACTCTGGTTGCCACATTGATGCATTCAATGACCATTTTATATCCATAAGACCAAGCGCCTTGACCAAGTGATAAGTGGTATCGTCGTCAGTGCTTTTATCAAGGGAAACCACACATGGTTAAACTATCTCGACAATATATCAGGCCCAATGAAAATTTTTGTCCCGATAACTCTTCATATGACCACACCTATGACCAGGTGCTTAAGATATCGTCGTCGATGGTGACGGTGGAAGCATCGATGTATGTTTATTACAGATTGCACTTCAATGTTGTTTCACTAATGAACGGTTGAGATTTATTGGATACCTAGATCAATGGTTGAACAGTTTCAAGCTCATGCAAGCCCGCACTCAATACACCCATGATTCAAGGGTTGACAAGTGTCACTCCTTGGGACACGTCAGCTTCCATGCTAGCATCTTTGTCATCATGTCTGCTAGTTGTCACACTATGTCATTATGACATCATTTTTCCTCCATGAAACGGATCATCATAGATCCAAGGGTTGAGGTAGACCCTTCGATGGATCTACAATTGTCACCACACTTGATCATTCTTTGTGGAACTCTCATCTTCTTCGGTAATCCCTAATTGGAGTTTGAGTCTCCAGTATGGCAATCCTCAACAATATAATTTCATCAGCATTCCCTTTCTACATCCACCATCTATCTTCTCTTCCAGTCAATATTGATCGTTGATTTATTGAATATTTCCTTAGCTTTCATTGTCATCGGGACCAAAAGGAATTAAAGTTTGAGTCATTGATGGCAAGCCTCAATCATATGATCTCTCCTATCAATTTTATGACAGATTTCCCATGATCAAATATAAACCATTCATTCACTTAATGTGTATAATTCTACATGTGCCCAATTCGACTCTGGATGATTCCATTTTACCCATGCAGCAAAGGGTTAATTCTTCTATGCTTTGGGAACCTCGATCTAGTTTGTATTCGTGGAAAGGATATACACATGATCACCTACCTCTCGTCTTCATTCCTTTGTCCATCCATGGTTTTGTGATACAGGTTTTGGTCCGATCCTTGGACCTAACTCGTTAACATAACGCATATTAATAACAATCTCCCCCTATCATTGACAACGTTTTGTCTTCCTTTGACATCAATGACAACATCATTTCAACAAACTCCTCCTTTTTCATTGATGGAAACAACTCTATTGATCTATGTAAGTCTTGTCTTGTCTCTTTTCTCTCCCTCTTTGACATCAATGGAAAAGGGATTTTCTCACCCTTACATTGTACCCTTAATTTATTTTTTTTGGCAACCAACAGCCTTCTTGTTTTGTCTACAGTTCCCCCTGAGATTTTGTTTATGTAGAGCTCTCAGTGGCTCTCAATTGAGGTTGTCACACCTTAAGTAGAGATGGGAATGACTCCCATATTCTGTCTGAGATACTCAAAAGTGTTTTTGGGTAGTGGTTTTGTAAACATGTCTGGAATTTGCTCCTTTGTTAGCACATATTCTAGCTTGACAACTTGGTTTTCAACCTATTCTCTAAGAAACTGGTACTTGATAGGTATGTGTTTTGTTTTTTTATGCATGATAGGGTTCTTAGAAATTTTTATTTTGTTGGTGTTATCACATAGTATGGAGATCAGTTGTTTTTAATCAATATAAATTTATTACAAAGTCTGCTTCATCCAAAGAACTTATGTGAAACAATTTGTTGCTATGATGTATTCAGCTTCTACAGTTGATAGAGACATTGGTGAATGTTTTTTTCTTAATCAGGAAACTAGGAAATTTCCTACAAAGAATGCACCTCCACTTGTGATTTTTCGATCATCAACACATCCTGCCCAATCAGCATCAGTGTATGCTTTCAAGGTAAAATATTCACCTTTTGGATACCACAGTCCATAGTCCAAAGTACCCTCAAGATATCCGAACATTCTCTTGGATTCCTCTACATGAGATTCTTTTGGTGCAAATTGATACCTTGTAACAATTCCAACTGCCTGCATTACATTTGGCCTTGAAGTCGTTACATACAACAAGTTACCATTCATGGACCTATACAATTTTGAATCTACTTCCATGATTCATCGTCTTTGTTGAGCTTGCATCATGTGATCATAGGAGTGTTTACTAGTTTGTAATCTTCCATTTTGAACTTCTTGAGAATCTTCTTAATGTATTTAATTTGAGATATAAAGATATCTTTGTTTGATTGATAAATTTGTAGTCCTAAAAAGAATGATAGCTCTCCTAGCATTGACATCTCGAATTAATTTTGCATCTCTTCAGCAAATTTCTTGGTTAGCTTGTCATCACCACTTCCAAATATTATATCATCTACATAGACAATGATTATTATCATGTCTTTATATTCCTTTTTGATGTAGATGTTATTGTCTACAACTCCTTTTTAAAATCCTTGTTGTTGGAGATGCTTGTCCAGTCTGGAGTACCAAGCTTTAGGGGATTTCTTGAGGCCATAGAGAGATTTCTTGAGTTTACACACATAATCTCCATCTTTTGATAACTAAAATCCTTCAGGTTGTTCAATGTATACTTCTACCTCTAAATTTCCATTTAGGAATGTTGATTTAACATCCATTTGATAAATCTTAAAGTTCTTGTACCAAGCAAATGCCAAAAACATCCCAATTGCTTCCAATCTTGCTAAAGGTGAAAAAGTTTCGTCAAAATCAACTCCTTCAAGTTGAGCATATCCCTTGCATACCAATATGGATTTGTTTCTCACTACATAACCATTTTCATTTCATTTACTTCTAAAAACCCATTTAGTGCCTATTACATTCTTATCCTTGGGTCTAGGAACAAGATCCCAGGTTTGGTTTTATCAATTTCGTCCAATTCATAATTCATGGAATTTACCCAATGTTTATATTGGTTGGATTCTTCAAAGTTATGAGGCTCTATTGTAGATAGTAAGGAAAATTTTACCTGATTGTTTATTCTTCTGCTTGTTTAAGGTCCTGTGCTCCTATTTCCAATAATTTGCCTTTCAAGATGATTCTTGTGTACATACCTTATTGGCCCTTGGTTATGAATATAAGCGAAGCTCAAGGAAGAAAAGGAAAAATGTGAATTGCGCGGAAGACACAGTGACTATTACTGGGTCGAAGTGAGCAAAAGAGCATAAAGACGGAGAGAAGTAAAAGGAAGCAAGTCATTGGATGAGGAGATCGAGGATGACATATCAACAAGGAAGAAGGATCATGGACAACTCAGCAAGTGGAAAAATCCATCGTTGGATTCTTTGGAGCACCACGCGAGAAGAAAGGAAAGACAGGTTGGTGAAGCCCTGGAAATGCGGGTCAAGTTGACCTAGGGTTTTAGACTCCTAGGGTTTTGGAATCTAGGGTTTTGAAAACTAGGTTTCAGCCTAAGGATGTCGGTGAGTGATTGTAATGTATAAATAGAGCTCAAGAGGACCTGGGATGGGTTGTTGTCATTATCGTTACTATTGTTGGTGTTTTGATCATTATTGTGTGATCGAGTGAGTAACATTGGGTGCGAGAGAAGTGTTGAGTATGAGAGCCTTATGTATTGTAAGATCTTCAGTTGGGTGCGAAGATCAACCTTGCAGCTGGGTGCGCAGGGAGGGGAGAGATAGAGAGAAGAATAAAGAAGATATGCTAGCTAAGAGCGCAAAAAAGAACTATATGCTTCATCTTGATACATTATAAAGAACAGTTATGTGGAAGTAGCCCTAGAGAGAGGGTGAACCATGTATATGTTTTCTTGTGTGTATGATTGATGTTGTGCTCTTTTGCCTTGATATATTGTTATTACATTACTGTGGTAGATCTGATAGATGTGTGGAATAGATCTAATTTGATAAGTGATATATGCAAGTTGTAGTGTTCTAGTGTTGGATCCACTTGATAGTTCCCTTGGTTGCATACATCTTTGTCCTGCAACCCCCCCATAGCTTCTTCGGGTGAGATTACATCTTCTTCGTAGGTGTATCCGAAAGGGCCGGTAGTTAGGGCTTGTTAGTGTGCTCTTGGAGCTGAACCCTGGGTCTGCCCCTGTGCCAAAAAATGGTTCTGTTGTCGAGACAGGAATCTTCTTGAGGGAATGTCAAGGTGGTTTCCATCAAAGACAGAAATTCAAAAGTGGATAGAGGATCAAAAGAAGGACTTCGCTGAAGCCCAGAACAAGAACCCCAATCTTAGTATAGAGGATTGGTTGGAGAGATATATCTTTACTGATACACACGATATTTCCTTTGGAGGAATCCATCGGGAGCTATATGAGTGGTTATCCAGGTTAGCAGATACCTAGTTTGAGATCAGATCTTGACCTCCTGTAGTTTGGACGTCGACGTTGATCAAGAAGGTCGAGAGAGTTGATAACGTCGTGTCAAGAGAAGTAGATCACTGGTTTGATAGAACAATTGGAGGGTACATCACCGAGTTTGTTCTTGACAGAGTAGATTCATATAGCCAAGCTGAGAGATATTTCCTCAAGGGACCCAGAGGAAAAATTTTACATTTTTTGAAGTTGAGAATCAAGATGTTATTACATGAGAAGAACATCTTGAAGATACAGTAGATTGGTCGGATATGGAAAAGCTAATGTTTAGGAATTCAGACAGAAACAGCGACACAGAGGTTGGACATACACGTAGTGGAAGAGAATTCACATAAGTTCATCTTGTGAACCTATTTAAGAAAAACTACGAGGATGAGGGTTTCTATAGCGGAGAAGAGGCAGATCTGACGGACGAAGAGCATTCAAAACCCGCTAGGGAAGAGGAAGGAAAAGTTGAAGGACCTTGCCGGGACAAGCCAGAAACTTCACGAATTGCGCAGACTGTTGAAGTAAGTACTATTAATCCCCCTGTTGTCTCAGCAGCACTAAGAAATCAAAATAGTCAGAGTCACCAGAGTCCTCGGAGTATTATTACTAGCAATTCAGCATATACTCAGACAGGAAACCTAGGAAGATATATGACAGATGAGATGAGACTCCCTATCTTTAGGGGAGATGGGTCTGAAGACCCTGATCAGCATTGGTTCCTATGTGAAGTCATATGGAATATTAAGAATGTCATCAATGAAGCTGTTAAAAGAACCCAGTTTAGTACTACCCTAAGAGATTGTGCACTGAGCTGGTACAAGAAGCTTGTCCAAGGACTTGCATAGCATAAGCCGTTGAATCAGATCAAGAATGTGTTGATTGCAGAATTCAAGAAACCCAAATCGGAGTCACAATGTATCACAAAGCTGAAAGAGAACAAGCAGAAGGTTGCTGAATCTGTTTGGGAATTCAATCAGAGATTTAAGACCTTAACAGGCCGATTGAATTTTCAAATCTCAGATGAGCAGAACAAAGAGTGGTTCATTGCTTCCCTCTTACCACACATCTGAGTTCCTCTTATGCAACAGAAGATTTCTTCACAGGCTGAGGCATTGGAGATTGCCATGAAGTTAGAATCAGCCCCTATGGGATAATCTAGCTCAGGTATGAGTCAAATCTTGAGTCAGCTAACTAGTTTGTCTCTGCAGGTCGAAGATATGAAGAAAGACAAGGGAAAAGCTAAAAGAGAATACATATGGTGTGTCATATGCATATCAGAAGGCCATGACAAGGATCATTTCCCCCTATTTCATGAATACTTGGCCTATGGAGCTCTGAGCCCTCTGAAGCAAGTCACCTTACCCTGGTGCGAGGTATACATAAATAGAGATCGCCCTGGTGAGTGTTATTACATGAAAAAATATGTTCATACACCCACAAATTTGTATTGCACGTTCTGTAAGTCTGTGGGGCATGATGATAGAGATTGTAGGGCTTATGACCTCATGCATGAAAGGCCAAGAGACATATACAAAATTCAAGGTGAAGTACAGCAAGAAGGAAACACTACGAAGTATAACTCCCTTGGGAGAGGAAACTTCAATCCTCGCGGTGGATTCAGAGGATGATGACTAGGAGGAGGTATGGGTTGAGGTTGAGGACAGAAAATCTGTTATAACTATGCACAACCAGGACACCTAGAAAGGTACTGCCAGAACCCTTGTACCACTTGCAACTATTGCAACTCCTTCGAGCATGTTATTGAGGAATGTCCAGCATTGTTGGTTAAGCTTCAGGAAATACGAGGACCTCAGCAGAACCCGCAAGTGAAACTGATATACGTTGAACCTCATGGAGAAGACCTCGGATTCGTTGTTATCACTAGAGGAGGCGTTGTTACAGGAGAAGACATATTGATCTAAGGAAAGACTATAGAAGACTCGGGAATCAGGAAACCTACAGAGAAGACCCAAACTTTTGATGCAAATAAAGAAAGGCATATATTTGAGGAGGCAAGAAAATAGTTCAAAGAAAACCAAGCCTCTTCATCAAAGACATGGCCAGAAGTAAGAGAATACGGAATGCCTCTGGCATTCGATCAGTCTACTTCGCCAAAAGAAGGAAAAGAGGTAATCAAGATGATGGAATTTTTATATACTTGCATTAAGTTGATTCAGGATGAGAGCGTTGTACAAGAACTACAAAATTTAATCAAACAGTGTGATCTAGGAAAGATAAACCCCTTACTGAATAGGGAAGTACACCAAATCGCTAAGAAGAGAAGGATAAATAAGGAATTACACTTGAATGATCAAATAGGAGAATATGATATAGACTATGTGGTCCTCGACTTTGAGGTAATTGAGATAGTTGATGATAGTTTTCCTTACCCTGTGTTGTTAGGAATTGATTGGGCTTTCAATAATTCCACTGTGTACGTATGAATTTTGAAAGATATGGCCTTAGGGTCATTGCGCCTTTAGATCCAGATGAAGTTCAGCGATACACAGAGCCCATCAGAGAGGAAGACCATGCATATGAATTGGAAAACATATACAAACTAACAACCAGACAGAAGGATTACATTAATTCTATAGTTGATGGAAACCTAAGATGGTGAAGTGACAGCGCATGTTCATCAGACTCAGAAGAAGCACTGGAAAACTGGAAAAATAAAATGTATGAAGTATCTACAAGAAGATGTGCTAGATTAACCAGATAAGTTCGTTGGATCGGCACAACAGTAAGTAACTTACCCACCTTTGATGGTCTGAATCCTTTAGAAACCTTCTTGTCGAACTTTGAAGAAAGTATACCAATGCAACAAAGACTGTTGGCAATGGATGAGGCCCTGAAAGCCACACCAGCAAGATGGTGGGGGACACACAAAACAAACATTATAGACTGGGTACAATGTCGTACCTTGATGACAGCGCGGTTCTCAGCACAAGTAGAAGGCTGTGAAGTTTGATACATAGGTTGAAGTTGCCCAAAGGACCATGTGTGAAGTTGCAAAGAAGCTTGGAGCAACATTCCTCAAGAGCAGTGAGTGCACAAATTCATTAACACGCTGGACACGACACCTATCAACTGGTACCTTCAAGCAGAGTTGTGCCTCATCACTACAGACTGGGAAGGTATGATTCGGAATTTTGAAACCGCCTTCTTATTTGAAATTCAATATCCTTTAGTAGATCAAGAATTACAGATTGTCAGACAGAAAGTATTTGAGGATGCATCTAACCTCCCTTTCGAGCAAGAAGAGGTTGAATGGACTGCGCCTCTCCAGAAACTACAAGTTTGTTACAACATCAATGCTAATGAGGATGATGATCCTAGAAAGGTGAACATTGCAGAAACAGAAGGCCAAAGAGATGTGGAAGGACCATGAGTTGAGTTACCATTCATTGGACACCCAATCAATATTAGGACAGTCAATATTGAAATAGAGCAGACACTAAAGCTTGCAAATGTTGGATATTATTGGGATGCTACCACTATTGACAAGATTACAGAATTACTGCATGAATATCAAGATTTGTTTCCAACCAAGTTCACTAATATGAAGGTCATTAAAGGGCCTAGGGGAGAGATGAGGATCCATTTAAAACTAGATGCAATACCATTCAAACAGAGACCCTACAGATTGAACCGTAAATATAAGGATAAAGTGAAGATTGAGCTCAACATAATGTTGGAAGTAGGGATTATAGAACCTGTGGAAGAATCATAGGGGTTTATCCCTATGGTGGTACAGGACAAGAATACAGGAGAGATCAGGATCTACGTAGATCTCAGGAAGCTGAACGATGCATGTTTGCATGACCCCTTCCCTACACCATTCACTGACGAAGTGTTAGATAATGTGGGAGGTCAGGAAGTATATTCTTTTACAGATGGATTTTCGGGATACCATCAGATCTGGATTGCCAAGGAAGATCGCCATAAGACCACATTTGCAATAGAATGGGGGTCCTATCAGTAAACAATTGAAGCCCTGACTGAGGAATTTGCAGTCCACCATCAGAAGAGCATGCCTTACCATCCACAATAAAATGGGACCGTTGAAGCATTCAACAAGATCTTGGAGATAGCACTGACAAAGATTTGCAGTGTGAATAGGGATGACTGGGATTTAAGAGTACCATCAGTACTATGGGCCTATAGAACCACTTGCAAAAAATTAACAATGCAAACCCCTTTTAAGTTGGTATATGGTCTCAACGTCGTTGTCCCAATGGAATATTTGGTACCAAGCCTAAGGATTGTTGCCTTTACAGATATGGATGACACTGGCATTGCTCAAGAGAGGTTCGTGAAGTTGATCGCACTTGAAGAAGATAGATTTGTTCCGGGATTTCATCAACAAGTGCAAAAGGAAAGAGAAAAGGCCTATCATGACAGGCACATCAAGAAGAATGCATTTGAGCAAGGTGATCTAGTACTGGTATATGACAGTAAGTTCATAAAACATCCTGTGAAGTTCAATATGCATTGGCTCGGGCCATATGAGATCGCCTATGTTACAGAAGGAGGAGTTGTGCAGTTGAAGACTTTGAAGGGAGAATGGAAGGTAGGATTAGTGAATGGGAGTTGGTTGAAATTGTACTATGACAACCAGTTGCCTCGTAGCTCTAAGTAAAAGCATAAGGAAAAGGGTCTAGGTACCAGATGTAGTTGAAACTGGGTACCAGACACAGAAAATACAGTCTGCACAAGGAAGGAGACGAGGAAAAGAGCATAAAGAAAAGGTTGCACTGTGCAGTCTGAAGTCAAAGTAAAACAGAAGAATCAAATATGAAGTGCCTCAGGATGAGTCACAAGTGCGTGTTGGGAGTTTGTTGGCCCTTGGTTATGAAGATAAGTGAAGCTCAAGAAATAAAAGTAAAAATGTGAACTATGCGGAAGACACAGTGACTGTTACTGGGTCAAAGTGAGCAAAAGAGAAGAAAGACAGAGTGAAGTAAAAGGAAGAAAGACGGAGCGAAGTAAAAGGAAGAAATACGTTGGATGAGGAGATCGAGGATGACAGCTCAACAAGGAAGAAGGATCATGGACAAATCAACAAGCAGAAAAATCCACTGTTGGATGCTTTGGAGCACCGCGCGAGAAGGAAGGAAAGACATGCTGGCGAAGCCCTGGAAACGCGGGTCAAGTTGACCTAGGGTTTTAGACACCTAGGGTTTTGGTATATAGGGTTTTGACAACCAGGTTTTGTCCTAAGGATGTCAGTGAGTGATTGTAATGTATAAATAGAGGTCAAGAGGACTTGGGATGGGTTGTTGTCATTGTCATTACTATTGTTGGTGTTGTGATCGTTATTGTGTGATCAGGTGAGTAACATTGGGTGAGAGATAAGTGTTGATTACGAGTTCCTTCTGTATTGTAAGATATTCAGTTGGGTGTGAAGATCAACCCTCCAGCTGGGTGCGCAGGGAGGGGAGAGATAGAGAGAAGAAGAAATAAGATCTGCTAGCTAAGAGCGCAAACAAGAACTGTATGCTTCATCTTAATACATTACAAAGCACAGTTCTGTGGACGTATCCCTAGAGAGAGGGTGAACCACGTATATCTTTTCTTGTGTGTATGATTGATGTTGTGTTCTTTTGCCTTGATATACTGTTATTGCATTACTGTGGTAGATCTGATAGATGTGTGGAATAGATCTAAGATGATAAGTGATATATGCAGGTTGTAGTGTTCTAGTGTTGGATCCACTTGATAGTTCCCTTGGTTGTAGACATATTTGTCCTGCAACCCCCCCATAGTTTCTTCAGGTGAGACTGCATATGCTTTGCAGGTGTAGTTGAAAGCGCCAGTAGTTAGGGATTTTTGGTGCACTCTTGGAGTTGAACCCTGGGTCTACCCCTGTGCCAACATACCTTGAAGGAGTTTTTGTGTCCTATATTTTTGGGTCATCTTCATCTTGTGTTTTTTTATCCTTCTCTTCTTGTTTTTCTTCTTGTTGTTGTTCTTCCTCTGATTCTTCCTCTTTTTCTTGTTCCTCTTCATGTTGTTCTTCTTGTTGAATTTCATTTTCCTCTTTGTATTTTGCTTATTTTGAAATATGGTTTGTGAGTTGTGATTTTTCATCATCCACTTTCAAATTTGCACTCATTACTATATTTTTCAACCTTAGATTGTAGCATCTATAGGATTTATTGTCAGATGAGTAACCTAGAAATATTCCTTCGTCTGTTCTGGAGTTGAATTTACCCAAATTCTCTTCACTTCTCTTTATGTAACATTTACTCCCAAATACTAAATTAAGATAATTAATTGTTGCAAGTCTACCTTTCCATAGTTCATATGATGTCTTATCATGATTTGTTCTAAGAAAACATTTGTTTATAATATGAACAACAGTATGTAGCGCATCTCTCCAAAACATATCTGATAGTTTGGAGTCATTTAACATAGTTCTTGTCATTTCTTGCACGGTCCTGTTTTTTTCTTTCTGCCACACCATTTTGTTGTGGTGTCATGTCTACCAAAAATTGTCATTTGATTCCATGCATATCACAAAATTTCTCAATTTCATCTAAAGTAAACTCACCTCCATTATTTGATCGTAAGCAATTGATTTTAAGTTCAGTTTCATTTTCGATTAGTTCTTTAAACACCTTAAATCTATTAATTGCTTATGATTTATTCTTTAAAAAGGAAACCCATGTTATTCTAGTGTAGTCATATATAAGTAGCATAAAGTAGTTCTCACCTTGCAATATTTTGGTTATGGTTGGTCCATAGAGATCAATATGAATGAGTTGCAAAGGCTTTGAAGTTGAATGCTCCTTTTTTTTTGAATGAGACTTTGGTCTTCCTTCCATGTTGGAAATGTTTGCAAATGGGATTTGAGGGTTTTACAATTAAGGGAATATCCCTTACTGCCTGCTTCTTGTTGTTTTTTACCATATTGTCAAATTTTATGTGTCCTATTCTCCTATGCCAAATCCATCTTTAATCTATTTTCCCATGCAACACCTCTCTCCTTTCACTTCATCTAAAACGTATATGTTATTAGGAGTCATGATAGTTATACCAACCATTCTACCATATTTTTCACTTCTTATTTCACACTTTTGAGGGTAAAAAATAAGAGTGTGCCCTTGATCACATATTTGAATAACACTGAGAAGATTGTGTTTCATATCTTCAATCAGCAATACATCTTATGCTTTGGCTTTCTTACTTCCAAAATTTATTGTTCCTTTTCCAATTATTTTGGCAGAATTATTATTTCCAAACATTGCATTGCCTCCTTTAGTCTTCTTAAGAGTTAGGAATTTGTTTTAATCTCATGTCATGTGCTTGGAGCATCCACTGTCAATATATTATTGGCTTGTGTTGTTTTGAGCATGTAGAGCTATATTGTTCTCTTATCCTTTTTATTGATTTAGTTTTTTCTTCCATACTCTTGTATTTTCTTCTTCGTGCTTAGATAAGATTTATCTTTTATGTTTTGTCCTGTGAATTCCAATATGCTTCTGAAATCATAAGATTTGTGACCAAAGTTGTTACAATTGTAACATTCAACATTGAAGTTCATAAGTGGAGAAAAAGTATTATATTTTTTGTCTACAAACTCCTAAGTTATTGTGTTTCTTGTATAGCCGTTTCTGGTAGTCTTGTACATATCTCTACTTTTCAGATAATTGTATCTTATGTTTTCCATGTATTTGTTGGCTTTATGTCCAAAACTAAGACAAGAGAAACAATTACCAAGAAACATATTTTCATACCTTGTTGTAGGAGGTCTTCTTGGAGGAGCATTTATGTTTGTAAAACTTTATGATGTTATGTTTCTCATATCATCCTTGAAAACATTTCTAGTGGTGAGCGGTCTTCTGGATGGGCTACCTATTTCAAATTCAACTCTGTTATGAAAAGGAGTGACCTTATGCAGATTTTCCTTTTACTGTTGGTTATATGCTTTACTTTATATAGTGTTTCCACTGTGATTTGAACTCCTAAGCATATTTTCATAGCTTTGTGTCTTCTCCCCTCCTTTTAGTATTTCATAATCATCAATTTTTTGGTTTTCATCATAGCCAAGACCAATTCAGTCAAATGGTGACCTTTGGACATTTAGAATATTTTCTAGGACTGTTGAACTCTTTTCAACTTCATATTTGTGTTCAATTGTGCAATTGTCTTATCCAACTCTGTTCTTAGGCAGAAAATTTCAAGTTCTCTTTTATGACAGATATCCTCCATTTCTTGGATTTTATTTGCTAAGATTTCTTCAATTCTTTTTTCCTCCTCTAATTGTCTTTTTAGACCAATAATATTAGTTTCACCATTTGGTTCATGTTGTTCTCCTTTTTATTTTCTCAATTGTTACTTGAGAGACTCATTTTTCTTTTTGATTTTTTTCAGTTCACTTAGAGCACATATTAGTGCACCTTCAAGACTAATCTCTCCTTCCTCGTCATGGTTTTCATGGTTTCAGATTTCATCATTAGAGAGTTTATTGATGGCCATGAATAAAACATCTTCTAGTTTGTTGTCTTCTTCATCAGAGCAGCTTCCTTCATCATTGGCATACATATTTTTCTTTTTCTTGTAGTTCTGACTTTCCTCTTAATTTTTTTTTCCTACATAATGATCTTTGTTATTCTTAAAATTAGAGTCCCTTTTGAATGGACACTTAGCGGCTAAATGTCCTACTCTACCACAATCAAAAAACTTGAAAGGGAGATTACCTTTATATTCGTTAGTTCCTTTCTTGAGCCTCCTGACGAAGTTTTCTTCTTTTACATCGGACTCCTCTTTAAAGGATTCATGCGCTTGGTGTCCTTTTGATCTTATCCCTTTTGATACTTTGAAATTTTCCACATGCTTTGATGGTTTTTTATGCACAGTTCTCATTTCATAGGCTATAAGGATTCCATGTAATTCATCCATTGTTAGATTGTGTAAGTCTTTCATTTCCTCAATGGAAGATATCTTAGGATAAAATGTTGATGGAAGTGTCCTAAGAACATTTTGTACAACAATTTTTTCATCCATGGTTTCCCCCAGTCCTTCGATAGTGTTAATAATCTCATCAACACAAAGAAATAGGATGTTATGTATTCTTCTTTCATTTTTAGGTTTTCAAATCGACTCCTATGAGTTTGTAGTTTTTCCTTCTTGACTTTAACATTCCCTTCATGTGTATTTTGCAACTTGTCCCAAATTTCCTTTGTTGATCCACAGTGCATGACCTTTGTAAATTTTGAACTTGCCAATCCATCCAGAATAGCATTCATGTCTTTGGAGTTATTTTCACTAAGCCTTTTAGAAGCTACATCATAGAGTTGGATTTCAAGGACGGTGTAGCCATTTTTTATTGACTTCCAAACATCATATCCCATTGATTGTAGGTATACTTTCATTTTGATGCTCCATAATGCATAATTTGATCCATCAAAGAATGGAGACTTGTTTTTGGAAGTTCTTTCCTAGTTGTCCATCTATGCCAAAGAGATCTACCTTCCAGTAGTTAGACTGTTTCTGAAGGAACCTACTTTGATACCAATTGTTGGAACGCACGGAGATACTGAGAGGGGGCGGTGAATCAATATCTAACAGAATTTTTCATTTTTTACCAATTATTAACATTGAATATTAGTATGCAACAATTAACCAGAAATAGAACATCACATTCATTATCATAAGATAAACACAGTACACAAGATGTAACGTGGAAACCCTTAAAAGGGAGAAAACCACAAAAGATGTTTCCTTTATAATTAAATTATTACAATATCATACTCCAACCTAAGAGGGACACACATCCCTGATGCAAGCTCCAACTTACAAGACTGGAGGCACCAACCTATCATAACAAGCACCCACTTGATAATTGCAGACAATAATCTGCCAAGGACACCAATATTTGCTACAAGCACCAACTTGTAGAATTGCAGGTACTAACTTGCACTGAAAGCACCCACTTGTTTATAAAGAAGGCACCAACCTTCAATGTAAGCACTAACTTAAAATTAGGACTTCAATCCTCTCACGAGATCCACCCTTCCACCCTGAGAAATTCAAAAATTCCTTTCTTCCATTCTCTTACGAGCCTCAGAGCCTCTTCTCTTCGTACTTCTGCTTCCACGCACTGCACTCTTTACGCATCACGCATCCATAACCCCATTCTACCACCAACACAATCTTGGCATCATTATATCTATTCGAACTCATACACCAAGCATTTGTTCTCAACCAAATCATATTCAACAAGTTGACTGCAGGTCCATCGATTCTCCTTTAAATTAGGGTACAAAATCCTCCATGAAAATCGGTCTTTAGCTTCCTTTTGTTGCATGAAATTCCTTACACAAGCCCTTTATTCTCAAGAGCCGTCTGATCTGATCCTTGAAAAAATCGTGATCATCAATTTTTTCTCTATCTAGAAAAACACACTAAATATCCTTGACGCACAACAACCGTCTGATTTAGATCACCAATCAATCTCCTCTGTTGATTGTTTCCTTGGTATTGGGATCATCGAGGTACCGAGCATGCTCAACAACACTTTGGTGCATAGAATTCATTGGATATTTCCTTGGATAGATCATGATCGTTTATCTATTCTCTCCTTACCACCAGGGTTGACAATCGTCATCGTTGGGATAACAAATGCATGGGTGTCAACTTTAGTTCCGATGGATCTAGGGTCGACGATATGTTTCAACGAATCCAATGGTTCTCATTAAGTAGATTCAAAGGCATTGATTTCATTCATGCCTTGAGTTAACCAATGGCTAACACCTACCCTTTTATTTCCTCGTTAAATGATTAGGTGGGACCCACAAAGATCCACGATTGAGATTGTATTTCTCCAGTTCGTCAATCTACAGTCTATATTGCTCCTCGTTATCATCATCATCATTGTATCTATTGTTAGCATGGTTCACTATGATCATTACTTCTTTGATGATACGTTCCAATTGATCCTACGGTCCTCGGATTCTTAAATTAATGGTGCAAATTGAATCCCTCCTTCATCCTGCATAACAGATATCTCTTGAACCTTCAATACTCGTGATATGGTTAGGTGGGACCCATGATGATCTACGGTTTTCATTGCATCATTCATTCTTTGATCAACGGCTATCGCTGGCTCTTGGTGTACTAGTCATCATCGTTTGCTCAATCATACTTTGACACATGTCACCTTGGGACAATATGGTTGCCATGTTGACACCTTTAATGACCATCCATTATGATTAAGACAAGCACCTTGACCAAGAGATAAGCGGTATCGTCGGTAGTGATTTTATCAAGGGCAACCACACATGGTTAAACTGTTCCGGTGATATATCAGGCTTGACGAAACTTTTGGTCTTGATAACGCTTCATATGACCATGTGCTTAAGATATCATCATCATCGATGTATGTTTATTGTAGATTTCACTTCAATGTTGTTTCGTCAACAAACGTTTGATATCTATTGGCTACCTAGATCAACGATTGAATAGTTTCAAGCTTATCTAGGCCCGCACTCAAACACCCAAGAACCAAGGACTGGCAAGTGTCACTCCTCGGGACACATTGGTTGCCACGTTGGCATCTTCGTCATCTTATCTACTAGTTGTCACATTACATCATCATGACATAACCTTTCCTCCATGAAATAAGTCATCATAGATCCAAGGGTTGAGTTAGACCCTATGATGGATCTACAGTTGTCGTTGCACTTGATTATTCTTCATGGAACTCTCATTGTCATCAACAATCCCTAAGTGGAGGTTGAGTCTCCAGTTTGGAAAGCCCCGACCATACAATTTCTTCGGTGTTCCCTTTATGAATCCATCGTCAATCCTCTCTTCTGGTCAATCTTGACCATTGATTTATTGAACCTTTCCTTAGCTTTCATTGTCGTTGGGACCAAAAGGAATTGGATTTGGAGTCATCGATATGGCAAGCCCCAATGATATGATCTAGGTTGTCGATTTTATGAAATCTTTGCCACGATTAAATATAAACCATCCATTCACTTAATTTGTAGAATTCTATGCATGCCCAATTCGACTCTGGTTGGTTCTGGTTTACCCATGCAACAAATGGCTAATTATTCTTCGCTTTAGCAACCTTAATCTGGTTCAAATTCGTGGCAAGGATCTGCACACAATCTCCTACCTCTCATCTTCATTCCTCTATCCATCCATGGTTTTGTGTTACTGGTTCTGGTTCTTACAGGTTCTGGTCTGATCCTTGGACCTGACTCGTCAGCACAACACATCTTAACAATGATCTCCCCCTATCATTGACAACTATTAGTCTTTTTTTGGCATTAATGATAACATCATTTCAATAGAATATTTACAAGAAATGGAGGAGAAATAGGATCAATGAAACTTAAATTAATAAAGTAACTTTGGGATTATATTAGTGACTTTATGTAAGATAGGCAGGGGTCCCACTAAACTTATTAAAAACTTATGTCTCCCATCATTTCATGTACCTCTTGTAACTCCTATTAATATTCTCGAAAAAACTAATATAAAACCATATACAAATCATGACCATAGCATATATGAAAACCATCGAGATATATTATTGTAACCTTGTCCCTCCATATATCAAAATAAACTTAATATATATAACCTATTCCTCATAAGTGTCATAAGCATAATAAATTTTAATTCAAAATTTTAAATGTCAAATCCAGTCAAAATCAAGCACATATCATCAAACAAATCATAAACATAAAAACATCAATACTAAGATTATTTTGGAAACATGTCCACGTGTGAAATCTCCTTCCTACTATCTCCTTGTAACTCCTTAGTGTTTGTTGTGGAGTGAGCAAAAACAAACTTTGAAGACTTGGTACTAGAGTATTTATCCATAGGTTTCTTTACTTTTTCATCTATTGGTATATTCTGTGAAGAATAATTGATTTCAATGCATAGTTGTTTTTGAGTGAATTAATTGGAAAAAGTAACAATAGGGGCAATGATTAGCTTGGGTTTGTTTTTATGATTGTTGGGCCAACTTTCAATTCCAGAGGCAAGTCTATTTGGATTTTTCCCCCACCCATGATTGACAGGATTTGGTTGAGGATGCAAAGGAATGTTTTATGCTGGGATGAGATTGTAAATGGGCATTAGCATGGATGAATGATTGATGTAAAGCTTGTTGTCCACCCAAGAAAAGATTCCCCATTTGTACCAGTTGGTTAAATCCATCATAGTTTGCATCAAAGTGAACATAAAACCTTTTTCTCTTGTTCCTCCCTTCTTTCCAGATAACATTAGGTCGTCTTCCCTATCCTCTTCTAGATCCACGTGAACCTCTGCTAAAGAATTTTATCTAGCAATACGAATACAACAACATTATTTCCATTTTATAAACATTCAGGTAAACACTTACTATTCATTGCATGTAAATAAAAAGGAATCTACTTCACCTAAAATTTATTAACATGGCGATTGATGACATATGGTATAGGCATGAAGAGTTTGGATGGGCGCATTTGAGCTTGAAAAATGCATGCTAATCAATCATATTTTATATGTCACACGGGCTTGTAATGATTGTTGCTTTTACATCTAACATATATTTTTTTATTCATAAAAATCTTATTTGGTTAATAACAAGCATGACAATGGAGGATGATGGAAAGAATACCCCAAATGCCAATAACCAATATAATATTTTTTTTGGCAAAATATAAACTTTGTATGATAGAATTTTTTTAAAAGAAAATGATGTGCCATATCCTATTCCAGGTATGCAGAAAATGTAATATATGAAGTTGAAGGATTTGTTTGAAAATAAAAAGAGTTATTATGAGTGGGTGAATGTCATGATTTTACATCAAATCACCATTTGGATATTATGAAACTAGCAATCAAATCACCATTTGGATATTATGAAACTAGCAAAAGAATAATGAAATAATCCATTCAAAAGCTGAGTTAAAAAAATTGAAGATTTCATAACAACCTATCTACCTACAACAAGAACAGAGTAAAAAAATACCTTGTTTCTAAGCACCAAAAAAACCTAACCTAATTTCGTTGTGTTTCTGATCTCAATGCATCCAATTCATTTTATCCCTTCTTGAATTATTTAGAACACATCCACTTCTCACAAATTCACATCGAGTTTTATTGTCTAGACAGTGGTAACTTCGAGCTCCACTGTTTCTATTGCTAAGTGAATCGTCCAACAAACATTGAAATTGATACGCCCCTCTCTCATTAATTCCAACACACATTTCCATATTTGTTTTATGGTATGGGATTTTGCATTCTATGACTATTGTTCTCACATCAAATAGTTTTAAATATGATCGCAATTGTAGCCTCCAACGTATACCTTCTCAACGCCTCCATTATTATCATTCTCACACATTTATAAAAATATATATATAATTATAATGTGTTTTATAACATTTATTAATATATATATATAATTATAATGTGTTTTATATCGTATGGTTCTCAAACTTCAAAGGTCAATCTCATACGTTACGTTTATGTTTTATCTCATGAGCATAAAACCATATCATATATCTTTAAAACTTTTTTTTAAGATTTTTAACTTTTTTTTTCCATGGAAAAAATTTTCTCAATTTTATATTAAGTATAAAATCATTTACAATTCAGTGCCACTATTCATCGATCCAGAAGCAGGCTGTTCAATCAAACAACACAATCATCGTTCCAGTAGCAGGCGGCTCAAACAAAACAACCAGACAAGGTTACATCGTAAGTTAATGCACCTTGGTCCAAAATTTTAATTATTTTTCCCCTATAATTCTTGAGATCAGACCAAGACCATAGGAATATGGAATGAAACATGGTGAACATTGTTGGAAAGATATCAAGAAGCATTATTAAAAATTCCAACCAGAAATATGATTTAACATTGGTAAGGGCCCCATTTTTTACTAAGAACATATGATTATAAACACTAGTTTATCATTAGGGATTATAAATACCCTATCTTTCAAACATTTCCATTTTTCCATACAGTGTCAGAATAAAACAATAAAGGCATATTTCTAAAGTTAACGATGAGTACTTTGATGCCATCAACACAAAAAATGGGTTCCTCATTGTTAAAAACTAATTTACCTACCCAAACGTTGCATATATCCCACCCTCAAAACTGGTTTAGAGACTTGTGAAGGATATAAATGATTCATTCAAGATTGCAATGAGTAAATGATATGTTTTTTAAAATATATTAAGGAGGGATATATCCCATAAACTCTAAATTGTTTTTTTTGTGTCCAATAATAGTACCTTTTAAACTCTTAACCTCTGCCACTAATTTGTGGCCATAAAACTAACCATGATTTTGTGAAAAAATTGTTTTCAACAATTGAGGGTTGAAACTAGGAACATGATACATCATTGGAAATTTATTAGACAAATATACATCACTACAATGTTTTTTTCTCTTTCTAGGTCTAATTCAGAATGAAATATGATCACCAAAGTCACAAAAGGGAATTTTGGCCCCTAGGAGATGTGCAACTTGAGCACTTTTTCAATTGGGCATATCAACCTGGAATTGAGAAATTGAGATCTCATTGTAAATATTGCCCTAATAAATATAGGGTACAATCATTGGATTTTCTAAAAATTCTACAAAATCTCTTTTATTATCTATGCAAGATCTATCTTACATGGATCCCACATAGTGACCAATGAAAGGGGTCAATGTTGAAAATTTTGTAAATTGTATTCACTTTGGACAAAATCTTAGATGATCAACCTATACATGTAGTTTGATAATATAGGAAGGTTTTATAACTAAAAATTAAGTTGAATATGGCCTTCCTAAAGACAAAATATTGGGATCCTGAATTGAGCCAAACAAGGTCGAATTGGATCCAATTGTGTGCCAACAACATACAATTGGGCATTGTGGCCTCAATGGTTATCATGATCATTGAAGGATGGTGATAGTGTGTTAGGGAAAACTATTAATTCGAAAATTAATTAGCAATATTGACCCAAACTTGATGTGTGAGACCTAACTAGTAGGAAACCAAAACATGGTATCCCACTTCAACCAAGTCCCAGTGAACTGATGATGAAAATTGATATTATTCTAGTCTCTAATTATTCATTATACACATGAAATAACCATTCATTATGTCCCTCTAATACTCTTTGATGGGGCGGGAACCACAATGACAATGACTCTATTGTATTCCTATCTAAAATTGGTCTTTGAAAGGTCGATCGAAGCAACTCTCCGACTATATTGCAATGGTGGACAAAGTAAAATACCATGTTGGACCCAAAATAGATTTTTGGGTCAATATTCTTGGATTCAAAGAGGAAATTCTTTACAAGGCATGTTGAACAATGGGATCACCTATGTGGTAGGCAAGAATAATTGATAAAATCTTTACTATTTCAAGTGACCAAGGTGGGTGAGGGGAGGTATATTTTACTATAATATAAGGTCCACTTTCACATCAGGGACAAATTGAAGAATGGAAAGTAGAAAAGAATAAGTATACAAAACCATTTTCTAATGAGACTCAAAGAAAGGAAGAAGTGGGATAATGACCTGAGTTTGTTGAGCAATGTGGCCCAAATAACACGATTCTCTCACCTAATTTTTGTTTTTATGGTGAGAATTGAAACATAAGGTGAGACTTGGCTCAATACAAAGTCTCAAGCATACCATCAATTCTCAACATAAAAATAAATAGTCGATAGTCATTTGTAAGCAATACACGACAAGGAAACTATCAATCAAACCAAACAATCAAGGGAGAAAACAAATATCAAAATATATATATATATATAGCATGTGCTTAAACATCTCAAAACTCTCAAGTGATTATTCTCTATAGGCGAATAAAGGTGTTTGGAATTATTAGATTGTGGGTTTGAGAAAAGGATAGTTGTAATCATGCAACCATATTATTCATAATGCCATCAAGCTTAGGTTTACTAGGAAAAATTTATGATAATTCCTTATTCTTTATCATATAGAATCCAACCTAATGCTAGCCAAACTCGGTCATATTCATGGTGATATCAATCAACAGTTGAATTTTGGAAAGGCAACAATCAAAAGCTTTCTAGGAATTCCTACATTTGAATCAACAATCCAAGGAGACACAAGAAGAATGGTGGAAAAGGGATAAGCCTTAACACAGAACATATCCATACCAAGGATATAAATATATAGTGCATGGATGTAACCACCTCTAGATCTATATTTTCTTTCACACTGACAACTAATCAATGGATAAGGGTAACACATCATCAAGAGATAAGGATAAAAAATAAGAAAGATATGATCTAGAACTTTGTGATTGTGAAGAGACTCACAAACTAACAATATACCCTCTAATCATAAGTCTGATCAATTATACCAACAAGGCAACATGAACTAGTGCATAAATCGGTAACATATCTAATTCTTCAATTTGAAACTCTTGAGTAGAGATTCGATGAGGATCTGCCTAAAAAATAGTCCACTCTGGATGTTGAAAACTCATGTCATCTAGAAAATCCCATTGCTTAAACATGTGAGCCACAATGTCTGTAATTTTCCACTAATGTGAACTCCAATAAATGATGAGACTGAATCATGGGAAATGAATCAACTTCAATTCTAACACAACCCTAAAAATCCCTAGCAACCCAATCAAATGCCAAACAACAATGTTAGGTCTAATGACCATCTAGGTGAACAAAGTGTGCACAATACTAGTCTCTGAAAATGACACACAAATAGTGTCAATAAACATCCCAATCTTGTATCATGTGTGTGAACCAACTACAAGATATTGAACCATAGTTTTGTCAAATAATTGATGACTGGTAAACCGGTTGTTCTGCTAGAACTACTCAAATATTGAATCAATCATGATGTTGAGATAAAACTTGAACAATCAATATATGTCACATAAAAAGACAACAAGTGGTATAAACCTCAAAGTGCCCAAAGTAGTAATTTATCACAAGTGATGAAATATTTTCAATGTTTTTGTTGTTGTTGTTGTTGTTGTCGTTGTCGTCATCACACTCTTTTGTCATTTTGTTTGTTGTTGTCGAAGCTTGAAGTATGGCAATCATCATCAGTATTCCCCCCTTTATCAACTTAAAAGTGAAACATCATGGGATTGCATGTGAGTTACCTAGAACCAATTCATCACTATATATGGTAGTTTTGGTTGACCACTAACCTTTTTCACTTCAGCAATGTATGTGGTGGTTTTGGTTGACCACTAGCCATTTTCACTTCTTAAATGTATTTTACCCCTTTAAGGTGCAAGAGAGTTCCATTTTCTCTTTATAAATGTACTCCCCTTTAAGGTGTAAGAGAGTATTGTTTTCACTTATTTAGTTAATTCCCCTTATTAAGGTGCAAGAGAGAACCATTTTGGAGTCATGGAATCAATTTTCAATTTTTAGAATTGGGCTCCAATCATGCCCAAAATTTTCATTTGTAACAATTGATTCGAAGTCATCTACTTGTGTAACTTCTCCATTCAAATATGTATTTTCCTATGTTTGAACTCAACGGTGAGACTTATCCAAAATATTTTCTTCTAAATGTCATTGTCAAGAGCTCATCCAACCATAATGAACCATTTGTTTATTAACCTTCTTATTATTTCGATATTTTTCTAAAAGATGATTTGTCTTCCCATAATGAAGACAAGGATGGAGATCAAATAAATTTGTCTCGATATGGCCAACTCGATGATAGTGCTAGAACTCATCAAGAATTTCATCAATTTACATCAACTTTATCAACAACATTATCAACTTCTTGAACATTTCAACTTTTTCCCTTCAAATCTTCAACACTCACAAATTGAACTAGTTTGGGGTAGTCTAGAATACGAAAATTGAGATATTTTTCATATCATAATCCTTCTATGTTCCTTTTGAATTTTAACTCTTCCCAAGTTCTAATACAATTATTTATAGTGGATTGATTACAAAATTGTTTATAAATTGTTGTACTTTGTTTCCTCTAATAATCTACATATTGAGGAATATCAATTTCAAACAAGGATTATTCTGAACAAGGACCGATCCGGATTTATGAGCGAAACGAAATGAAAACACAGATCTATAATATTAACATAGAGACACATTGAATAATAACAGAGATACGGTAAAAGTTGACTTCTATTAAATAAAAAATATGATGAAAATATAAAATGCAGACTGAAACAAGCTTGCTAGAATGGTGGCATCTTATCTCTAAGAAGAGATGTGACAGCTACGCTCATTCGCAAGAAGATGAGTAGAATTAGGCTCCCAAGGCCTTTTTTACATCAAACATGAATTCCAAAACCCTAGACATCCAAAAACTTAACCCTAAGAGATGAAGAGTCAAAATTCATGTGGGCCTCATTGGGGTAAGTTGGTACATCAACTTCTCGGGGTCGTAACTTTTGCATATGATCTACATTTTAGGCGCACGATATCCCGTTGGAAAGGTATATGTGAGGAATACACATTATTCCATCACACTCTAACTTTGTTTATAGTGTGACTATGGCAGGCCCAAAAAAATGTTATTTAGGGCCTCAAAACGGCCTTGGAAGTTGAGGACCCGAAAAGCTAGAAAAAAAACGCCAAGATGAAAATTGAAACTACCAATATGACATTTGTATGTGAGTCATATGGAATAGGTGGGTGGCCACCAATATCCATTTGGATCAATCCTCCCCCCTTAGGAAGAAATGCTCTCCATTACGTTGATTTCCCCCATCATATGAAGATATTTTTGTTGAATTTGGCCCCGAGTAAGCCACTTGCCTGGGTGCAGAAGTTTCCCTGCTTTAACAACACAATAAAGACAAAAATTATGTTGGTGAGTGCCCTTGACCTGTGTGTCCACGATCTTATCAGTGGATGCATGTTCCATGCAGTCAGGGTTGAGATTTTTTGGTGTCAACTATTATGCTACCTCAGAGGTGTCCATTAATGGTGGAAAGTATGTTCGAAGGAGGTCCACATTAAACACTGGGTGCAATCCAAAGAAGGGGGGAATGTTGAGATTAAAATAATTTTCACCCACAACCTTGGTGATGGTATAAGGTCCATAGCGAAGTGGATGAAGCTTCTGATGGGTTCATGTAAGGTGTTCTTTCTACAAATGCAACCAAAATTTATCTCCCACCTTAAACTTGTGTGGCACCCGATGTTGATCATGGTCTTGCTTGTGATTAGCATCATACTTCTGCAAAATATCCTGAACATGTTGGTAGATGTGTTGGATTCATTCAATGAACCAGGTGGATTTTTCGACTTCAGTTTGTGCATGGGATGATTATTCTTATGTGGACGCAAGGGGTAGTGCAACATCCATGGGACCCAATGGTTGAAATCCCAACCCCACCTGAAAGGGGTTCTCGCTGGTTGATCTATGTATGGCTTTGTTGTAACTGCATTGAACATAGGGAAGACTCTCATCCCATGTGCATGGATACTTGGAATTGTACATGCGCAAAATATTCATGATCATCATGTTGACAACCTCGGTTTGGCCATCTGTTTGGGGTGGAAGGTCATGGATTTGGTGAGCTTGGTGTCCAGTCGTGACCCGAGGCTCGACTAGAATGTGTTGAGGAATTGGTTGTCCTGATAAGAGATGACGGTTTGTGGTATCCCAAAATGTACCCACACTTGTTAAGAAAAAGAGCTTGGCAGTGCCCTCTGTTGTGATTCTCTTCTTACAGGAGACCATAATCGCCATCTTGGAAAATCAATCAATAACCATGAAAACACAATCATTTCCCTACTTGGTTGAAGGAAGGCATGACATGTATTCCATCGAGATGGAATCCCAGGGCCTATCAGGAGTAGGTAGAGGTGTACATGCATTGTTTCTTAATGGTCGGTTTGGAAATGGCACAAGGAGTGCAGGACCTAATATACTTGTTGACATCCTGTCGGAGTTTCGACCAATAGAAATGTTGTTGCAACACTTCCATTGTCTTCTCTACGTCGAAGTGTCCTGCCACCCAACTATAGTGAGCTTCCTCAATCATCTTCGCTCACTCTCTTGAGGGAACTCAAAGATGGCCCAGAAGGCACAACAACTCGTCCTACAGATGAAAATCAGTGACAGTTGTGTTTGTGCCCAGCATCTAGTAGGTAGTAGCGAAGTCAGGATCTCACTCATAGAGTTGGGGCCATCCGGAGGTCTCATGTTAGCAGGAGTGTAACACTGCGGTTAGTGCAGCAATTGGAGGTTGACTAAGGTAGTCAGCGACGCGGTTGGTGCTCCATGTCTTATACTTGATGTTGAGATGGAACTACTGCAAGTATGTGGACCACTTCTAATGGTGATCATTCTGCAATTTTCCTTGTGTCTGCATGAACTGCAGAGGCTTATGATCAGTGTGGATGATTGTCTCCTTCCCAAGAAAGTAATGCCTCCACTGGTGGAAATATTGTACAATGCAGTACATTTCTTTGTCTTAAGTTGGGTACTTACAGACAATATCTGATAGTGTCTCGGTATGATAGGCCATGGTATGTCCATGTTGAGTGAGAATTGCACCCACAGCATAGTTTGAAGCATCTGTCTCAATCTCAAATGACTGTTGCAGGTCATGTAATGAGAGAACCGAGGCTAAGTACAAGTGTTTCTTCAAATCATTGAATGCTTTCTTTTGCGATTGTCCGCACACAAATTTTTCCTTGACACCACCCCTGGTCACTTGGATAAGGGCCCATGCAATGTGGGAGAATCCCAACATGAACCTGCAATAGAAATTGGAAATGCCTAAGAAGCTCTGGAGCTTGGTGAGTGTAGTCGGGGTTGGCCAGTCACAAGTGACCTATATTTTGGCTGGATCCACATGCACCCCATGCTCATCAACAATGTAGCCTAGGTACTAAACCTTGTTAATGTCGAAGGAGAATTTTTCCAAATTTGCATATAGCTTGTGTTGTCGCAGAGTGTGCAGAACCTATTGAATGTGATGCAATTGTTCCACCCAATTCTTGTTGAAGATGAGGATGTCATCCAAATACACTACAACAAAATAATTGGTGAAAGGTCGTAATATATTGTCCATCATCCTCATGAAATATGTTGGGGAATTTGTCAAGCCAAAGGGTGTGACCAACCATTGAAAAGGACCTTCTTTGGACTTGAATGTAGTCTTCCGTACATCGGTCTACTCTATTGGGAACTGGTGGTAGCCAGACTTCAGATCAATCTTACTGAAGTATTTGTCCCCCTTGAGTTGGTCAAGGAGATCATCAATTCGGGGAATTGGGTATTGATTCTTGACTGTGATTTTATTTAGGGCCTAGTAATCAATGCAGAGTCGCCAGGACCCATGTTTCTTCTGCACAAGCTCGATTGGGATTCCACAAGGTGATGATCTTTGGAGGATGCGCCCCTTTTTTAGCATCTCTTAGATCTGGCACTTGATTTCCTCATTTTCTGATAGAAAGTGGCAATAGACTTTGTCATTAGGTAGCGGTGCATCGGGGGTCAGATCGATTGAGTGCTTGAAATGACAGTGCAGAGGTACTCCAATGGGTGAGGAGTGTTAGAAAAACAGGACCGCGGAGCAATACAATAAAACAAAACACAGAAGATACACAATACAAGAGAGACACAAATTTACGTGGTTCACCCAGTGTGGGCTACGTCCACCAGAGAAATTGTCAGGTCCTTCCTTTATTATTATCTAGCAAATGAAGGGATACAACCTACAACAAAACCCGATGTAACTTCCTCTTCTTTCTCTCACAGTCTCCTCTCTCAGAATACAATATTCACCATCATTCATAGCCGCAAATACATTTCCCTCATAAAAGAGGGTTGCCTTCTAGGGCAAAAAACCCTAACATAATTTCTACCGTTAGATCTGCGACCTTACAATGAACGGTCCATATTTACAATGAAATTACAATATACTTTTACAAGGAAATTTTTCCTTTGGGGGCTTCGCCCCTGAATCCCCCAACCGGAAGGATAGGCCCCCCAGACCCCGCAGAGGGGGTACCCCCCCTCTGCACTCCCCCGCGTGGAAGAGTGTACATACTTCTGGGGTGTAAATTCTTCATGGGGTATAAACACAGCTAAAAAACACAAGACCTCTGAGTCGGGAAGATAATCAGGCTCTACAACCAACAATCTCCCACTTGGAGACTGATCTCAACAACTACACCGTTGTTGTATATGCTGGACTCTGAACCTTCTTGGACCTGGCAAATTTCTCATCTTCATATTCATTCTTGAAGACCAACTGAAACTGAGCAAGAACTC
>ML792069.1:0-13447 GCA_009831015.1 Picea engelmannii
CCCCAAGAGACCCGCATAAAGCATGTCACCAACCCAACCAAAAAGTAAAACTGGCCTTCACTCTAGCCCGACAAATACCCACAAAACTTTAGAAAAAACTAGAGGAACTAAACTTATTACACAGTCTTGAAAAATGAAGCTTCAGAGAAGATTTAGACCCATTAATGGGCCCTTATGCCCATCTTTCAACTGATAGTAAAATATTGTACATTCCTAGTGCTGTAAAGTTCTTTTGGAGAGCTCATATGCTTTTTTATTGAATTCTTTGTAGATATGAGCGAAGACCAGAGTCCTGAATTTAGTGCATTGCTCCTTGATCCGATCTTTCCAACACTCCAAATTTATGACCTGAAGGTTACTTTTCTGATTTAACCAAAGAATTACGATTCCTGAATCCCCAAATACTCGTAGGTCCTGTAGATTTAGTCTAGGTGCTAAGGTTAAAAGATCCCAAGCTCCCAACAATTCCACTCTTGTGTTTGTACCCGGTCCACAGTTTAGCAACCATCTGAATTATGTGTTCTAGTATGCTCTTATGAGTCCACCCACTCCACTTTCTAGGCCCTCAGCTTGTGTTGCTCTGTCAAGCCATCGTGTTGGCACTCCTTCCACCAAGACATCTTTAGATCGATATGGTTTGACATGAAAGGATTGTATATGTGAATCCCCTAAGATACCAAAGATCCTGTGAAGAACCGAGATGGTGGAGGGCCTACCACTCTAAAAAATGACCTTGTTCCTTTCCAACCACACCTACCAGCAAGTGTTGAAAGGGAGTGATGTGTGTGCTAGAAATCTCCTTATCCAATACAAGATTTCGATTTGAAGTGTGGGTGTTGACCACTCAGAATTTAATTTGAGGGTTTTGATGCTCTGATTCCACACCTCTTGGGTGAATTTGCAGTGCATCATTAAATGTAGCACTGTTTTGGGCTCTTGCCAACACAAAAAGCAAACACTTGGATCAACCCAGCCTCTTCTCTGAAGATTGTCCCAAGTGAGAATCTTCCCTTCCATCATCAACCAAGAAAATAGTTTAATCTTTAGTGTGAGATCCTGATCCCACAAGGTTTTATGCCACCTACTCATGCTACGAATCCACATATTAGTTGCCAAAGTATCGTATACATTCTTAGCAATGAGGATACTTGAATTATCTCCCCCATTCCAAATAAGAGTGTCTACGCGGTCTGTCAACAAGATGTTTGAATTTACTAAATGTTTGCAAAAAAATATCTCATTCAGCGGCTTCCACTGCTGTGAAAACAAGATCCCCATTAGTTTTCCAATGTGCTAATATTGTTTCGGTCCTCCTCGATCCTTTTGCCTGATACAGATAATGTATACCCTGTTTCTTAAGAGCTATGAGTAGTTCAACCGATAACAAAGATTTTCTACCCAGTCCAAGAAAAACATCTTCTCCGAGACGTATAGTGTGGCCAGACCCAGGATTCCAAGCTAACCCATGTTTGATAACCTCCAACGATTTTAAGAGACATCTCCAGGTGAGGGAGATGTTATGTGTCCTAATTGAAGGGAATCTTAGCTAGACCACCACCAGGGTCAAGGGAAAGTATTTATCCTTCAGAACTCCATGCCAGATGCCTTTCGAGGATCCTTCTTTTATGTACTTGCGCGTGCATTTTGAATTTTTGTTAAGAAGATGTGTAAAATGTGTGGCAATAAAAGAAAATGAAAGAATTTCATATTTTAATCAATGGTAAGGAATAGAAGTCCTTGGATGGGTTTCAAAATGATAACATAAATATGAGTCTAGGTGTTGGTCATATATTGTTATATTAGAACTCCTTAATGCAAGTCGTCTTTTAGTGGTAGGGGGTTATACCACGTCCGTTATGAACATATTAACTCACCTCACTCCACTCGCTTGATTTCAAACGATGATGGATTAGAAGAAATGCAATATTATTAATTATGCAAGCTTTTAAGATTTTAGGGAGAAGTATAGCTTAAGAAGGATGTCAAAGGTTCATTGCTTCGACCCCAGAGCTAGCATGGACTCATTTCGCAGACCCCAAAGCTAGTAGGAACTCATTGCTCATATCCTAGAGGCATGGTGAGGATTTTTGTAATCGGAGCTTAGCTCATTAGGAGGTTGCCCCCTCGAAGAGGCAAGTGAACGGGAGTGGATTCCTTCCATAAAATGATCAATTGTAAGGTGTTTCCCTACCTCAAAGGTTTTAATATTAATAAAGTGGGGAGCATTTTTATTTTATTCTGAGATATATTGTATGAGATTTTGTATTTAGATATGGGCCACTTAACATTTTAGATGATATTATCACAATTACTCATGCCTTCATTCAATTAAAAGATTATTTTTAGTAGAGGATAGGAAAAAAAAAAACTATATGATTTGGGTATCATTCAGAGAGACGCCCATAAAAAATATTTACAACAAATGGAAGCTAAATATATAGACCAACACATGATTCAAGAACAAAAATGGAAAGAAAGACTAAGAGCAATTAGATCTTAAGCAACGAAAACTTAAAAGGGCTTGTGGTTTGATACTCTAGGTACTCTCATGTAGACCACCCTCGAGAGTTTATTCCATCTTTCCTCATGAACAATGGACTAAAATGAGACCGACGAGATTAACCTCGGGGTAGAAGAATGAAATATATGATAGATATGATTTTGCTTACATATATTCTTCCTCCACATAACATGAACAAAACTTATTGTGTGAACTATATCAGTTCAACTTCTTTTTACAATCAGATTTAAGGTGAAACCCCAATCCTTATGTTGGGGATGTACAGCTCAAAGCCTTTTCATCATTTATGATGAATCAAATTTAATGGGAATTTCATGGGAATGCAACGATGAATTATAGTATAATAGTTAGAGATGGGTATCCACTCCTAATGACTATTATCAATGACCATAAAAATGCATAGCTAATTCTAGAAATGCAACCATAATGATGCATAATCAAATATTAGCAATCAACAATCATGATTAAATCATTCATACTTATGCTATTGAAGCATTACTGTCCTCACATGAAAGATGGAGTGCTCTACTATCTATCTAAAAAATAGAGATCCAACATCTTATCCCTATTTAACATGGTCTTGGCAAGAACAATAAACTATTTATTTCTTTTAGAAGAGGTGGCACTAAATGACTAGGACTTAGATTCCATTTTCCACTTCTATAGTGCCCTACAGATGTTTACAGAACGATATTTCAACAAAACCAGTTTGAAGAGGTTGTCGATTGGATCCAATTTGAACAACAATTAGGATACTACAAGGATACAAAATTTGGCCATGTAGCCTTCAACAAGAGTAATCTTCATTTAGGGATTCCAAATACTACCTGATCAATTGCATAAGCAACATGCAACAATTTTGATAAGGGGGAGATGATGGGGTCATGATTTGGCATCCTTTTTTACTCATATTTACATATTATATCCATTCATTTTGCCTTCATTCAACTACTTTTGCTATAAACCTTAAACACTTTAATACCTATTCAATGAGAATTGGATAAAAGTAATTTAAGGTGATTTCTTAGGCCTTTTATATGTGTTTTTCTAGTATAGACTAACTTAAAATAGTTGTCATAAGGTTACTTAAATCTTCCTTTAGTGTTTGACTAACAATTTGACATCTAAAGTTCCATGGAGATGTTTTTGTAGCAAAGAGATCCCATCTATACATAGACATGAGGTCGCACAAGTACCAAATAATGTATGCATCAACACAAGTGTCGAAGACCCTGCACATTCAAAGGACAAGATCGTGGAAGAATCAACTCCAAATCTGCTACAAATCAGGTGTTCTTTTTTCAGGAAAACAATTGAAGACTAAAATATAGCTACTACAATTTTATTGCATCACCTATATATTTGTTCTCATCGATGGATCAACGCATCTATTTGCTCTTTTGAAATAACGATTTAGTACCAAGAAATCAACAGAGTAACAGTTTATGTTTTGTATCCATGTATAAATACAAGAGCATTGCTCCTCGTTGACAATATAGATCTGGACACGACTTTAGAATTACTATAAATTTCCAATAGTGGTAAATACAATTCATTTTCATCTATTTATGTTAGTATTGTAAGAAGTTGCTAGTGACTTGGTAGTGGGGTTCACATTGGAATAGGACCTTGGTTTTTAGGGAGTAGGTGAACCCTCTGTTCACCATAGTTATGGAGAGATTACAATGGTCGTAGGATCCACATCTGTTGCTACCCCATACCCTTTAAAACCCTCCACCTGGTCCATGCTGAGGGGGAATGGTGGTTTGAGCTCGGAGCTCGATTTTAATGGCGATATGACTGTAGTGGGTTCTTATTGGAATTAAAGCTCGACATTTATGGAGTAGTTACTGCCTATAAATCGATATGGTGAACCCTCTGTCCACATTAGTTTGTGGAGAGCATATTATGGTTGTCGGATCCACCCTTGTCGTTACCTCATACACTCTAGAACCTTCCACTTGTTGCTCCATGAACTGACATTTCTTCCTCCTTAAATTCTTGTCTACCACTCTCTGTACTCTTACCTACCTAGCAACTTAACCACTTCCCTATAGATTTGACAGTATTGGCATATTATTAAATTCTTTCATAAGTTTTTATACCTTGAAACCTGCACCTCATTCTATTTGCGTGAGGTGGAATCCTTTGGAGGGACCTTCCAACACCTTCCAATGGAGGCTGAGGTCAACGCATTTATGAGTGTGGCTGACGAAGCCCTGTGGAAGAGTGTCGATCTTTTCATACCTTCGGATGTACACAATGTTACTACGTCTTCTCTCCTTACTACTACTCCGAAGGTGGCAGAACCCTTAGCTCCTCCGCTATCTGTTTCTCCTTGTTCGTCATCTCTATAACTCATCTATCATCTCCTCCGTTACCTAGACTGGCGTCTTCTGTTGGGCGTGCTGATAAACGACATTACAAAGGTTTGCAAGAGTGAGCACGTTTTTCACAGACATGGTTACCCAAACCACCGGGTACATAAAGACTGTGGAAGCCTAACAAGAGAAAACAATGCCTAATCATGGGCTCGGATGTGGGCTTAGAGGAAAGTGTCTGACTCTCCCTCTGTGGACTTGTGGGCAGGTTTACTTATCGCTCCCTTAGCATTGATTCCCTACCGGAATGGATTTTAGACAACTGGTTACCTATTTTAGGATACGTGTCAGAGCTTATTACCCTATCTTTCGGATGGTTCAGCTTCATTTTTAACACACCGGAGGACTCACAGCTAATACTTGATACCTTATGGACCACAAGTAGCAGTAGTATCATGCTTAAAAGGTAGCGGGTGTCTTTTAACCCTTCTACGGACTCCTTTTGGTTTTGACATATTTGGGTTCTTATGCCTGAACTCCCCTTACAATACTAGACCGAGAAGGCATTGGAGGCCATTGGTAACGAACTGGGGTGCTTCATTTGCCTAGACCCAAAACTCTTAAAGAGTTAAAACAGAAAATTGGTGAGGATTATGGTCGAGATGGATATTCATGTTGGGCTACAGGATGTCTTAGAATTTTTCTAGCGTGGACGCTCGGTGACATAACGATTGGACTACCTTGGTATTCCTTTCCGCTACTCTTCATGTCATCAAGTGGGCCATCTTTAGCGCGACTATATAGGATCCCTTGAAGAGGAGGAATCCAAAGGATCTTACCTTCGCAAGCTTCCTAGGGATGACTCTCTGGGGGTGGACTCCTATTCTCCGGGTTTTGAAGGCACTATGGATGAGGGGAGCGAGGACCTGATGGATACTATTGAACTACATCCAATTCCTCCCTCCATGCTCACTCGTAAGCTTAAACAATTGTGCCCTACTCTTTATTTTACTTTCACTTCTTGGGAAAGACGCCACTTAGATACTTCTGCTATCCTAGGAATGGGTCCCCATCAAACCATTACACCCTCTCCGAGTTTCTCACTCGCTTCATCACCCTCTGTGGTTGTTGAGCCTTTTAAGTCTTGTTCTCCTACTCCCCTGTTGTCACCGATTATTGAAAATCTGTCTTCTCCCCCACCATAAGTCACTGGTGGGGAACTCAAAGACTCCACTTTGAACCTACCCTCCGAACTAGTTAGCCTTCCTTTTGTCCCTCTTTCTATGATTAACACTAGTCCAGTTGGGACTACATCACTGTTTTCCTCCTTCCTGACACAAGGTATTGACAGTAATGGGATATCACACATAAATCCACCTATAGTGGAATTGCTTCATCCGATCCCTCTACTATTTAGGTAAATATCCCATTATCGACATTCACGATATACCTTCTACTTCCCATTGTGACTTATCTGTAGACTCTATTAAAAAGGATTTCTCCTGGTCTCGAGGCTTAGGACTTGAAACCTCGCCTATAAAAACTTGTAGTGCTCAGAGGAAAACCCGCTCTTCTATTACTCTTTCAATTGATTCTCCAGCTGAATTGACTGACCTTAGGGTGCTTAGAGACATCAAAGCCCTTGCCAGGTCACGTCCATGATACTCTTATCCCTAAACATTCTTGGGGTTGGAGGCGCCCTAAAAAAGGCCTCTCTTCGGCCACTAATTGATAACATTCATCCAAGTATCATTTTTCTACAGGAAACCCTAGTGGATGAACAACGTTCCCATGCCTTTATGAGTGGACTAAAGCCACACTGGTTTGTTAGTGCAGTAAATTTTGTGGGCAAATCGGGTGGGTTTCTTGTGGCTTGGGACCCTGTCTTTTTTTATCTAAAGCCTTTCATATGTTGTGGTGACATTTTATTGACAGGAACCCATTGTGCCAACAAGTGACAGGACAACCTCCTCAACGTTTATGGGCCTTGTTCTAATAAACTTGCTTTCTGGTCAAAGGTATCGGCATCAAGTCTTCTAGTGAAACATAATCTCATTCTTGCGGGGGACTTCAACTTCACCTTATCGTCTTCTGAGATTTGGGGCACCACAACCTTCACTGATGCGGCGACTTCACAGTTCAGTGATATTTTTCAACAACACCATTTGGTCGACTTATTACCGGTCGAGGTGGTTACAACTTGGAGAAATGGCAGGTATGGTACAACAAGTATTTCAAAGTGCCTGGACTGCTTCTTCTTATCAGATTCTCTACTTCAACAAGCTGACAGATATAGAACTTGGGTCGCATACCCTTACATCTCAGATCATGCCCCCATTATTCTACAGTTGGATTCTTACTCACATCGCTCATCTTATCCTTTTAAGTTTAATCCTATTTGGTTGGGAAACCCTGATTTTGAGCATCTGGTCTCTGATGTTTGGTCTGATCAATCCTATAAAAATGAGTCGGATGTACAGAGACGTATTGTTGGTAAATTAAATTATTTAAAATCAAAAGTGAAATGTTGGGCCTGTCTACAGATATCAAAGACATTGGAGCGACTATCGCAGCTTGAACACAATATACAAGTTTTGATCTTGAAAATATCTGAGGGAAAGGGACATGATGTTATAAGTCTAGAACAACATATCAAACACCTTGAGACAGAACAGAATAATCTTCTTCTGATTGAGGAAGCTCACTGGCATCAAAAAAGTAGAGTCACCTCGATCAACTGTGGAGACATCAATACAATTTTTTTTCACAAATTTGCGAGTCACAAAAGGAATCATAAGCATATTTGGGAATTACAATCGGATGGAGCTGGTTCTATCACTGGACAGGACAACCTTCTAGATGCGGCTTTCAATTATTACAAAAGTGGCTATCAAGATAAAGATCTTACAAACATTGTTGATCAAGCATCTATTACGGGACTCTTTCCAAAGATCATCTGTGATCGTGAGGCATAACTTCTTTCTGGTCCTTGTACAAAAGAAGAGATTTGGAAGGAGCTCAACACCTTTAAAAAGGATAAAATTCCCTGCCCGGATGGCTGGACAATTGAATTCTATCTTCATTTTTTTGATTTGATCAGTGACAACCTTTGGGAACTCGTTGAAAATTCTAGACTAAGAGGAACTATTTATCGGGCTTTAAACTCCACTTTTCTGACTCTAATTCCAAAATCAAATAATCCCAACTCTTTCAACGACTTTAGGTTACATTGTGTAACCTATGCTACAAGCTTATTACAAAACTTCTGGTCGACAAGATTAAACCGTTCATGTCTTTCCTTATCTCGAAGGAACAATTGGGCTTCATCAAAGGACGAAAGATACTGGATGATATTGGATCGACACAGGAGGTGTTGCACAACATAAAACAAAAAAAATTACAAGCTCTGATCTTAAAGCTAGACCTTAAAAAATCTTTCGACTATATCAACTGGGACTATCTTAGGTTGATATTGTTGCAATCTGGTTTCAGGCTTCCATTCACAAATTGGATCATGGGGTGCGTGTCTAGTGCGACTATTTTCGTATTGGTTAATGGAGAAGCCACATCCTTCTTTCCAAATGAAAGAGGTCTGTGACAGGGATGTCCACTTTCCCCTCTCTTATTTATATTTAGAATGGAAGGATTGAGTATTATTCTTAAGTCGAGTCAGTGTGAGGGGATTATTACTGGTATTAAAGTATCAAGATTGGTTAAGGTTTTGCATTTATTTTTTGTGGATGATATCATCATAGCAACAAAAGCAGACCCTAGAGAATGTAACGAAATCAAATTTATTATGAACCTCTTCTGTCGAGCTTCAGGACTATAGATTAATGAGTCAAAATCCACTTTTTACTATTTTGGATTACTGGTAGAAGACATTGAGATTTTTAAGATCATATTTCCATTTGGCTACCATGCGATCTTGCTGGGTCTGAGATATCTGGGCTACTTCCTCAAGCCATATTGTTATAAAGTGACTGATTGGAACTGGTTTCTTATAAAATTAAAAAAAACGAATTGCACACCGGTGCAATCACTGGCTCACTCTGGATGGAAGATTCACACTTTTAAAATCGGTGTTGGAAGGCTAGACAGTCTATTGGATGGCTCTTGATACCATTCCTTGATCTATCTTGAATAATATCAAACAAATGATGTACTGTTTTCTTTGGACAGGTGGTAATTCTAAACAATCTCTTCATCTTTATCGATGGGATATTATCACAAAGCCAAAAGCGGTAGGTGGTTGGGGACTCTGCAATCTTGCACTTTTCAAACTAGCTTTGGTGACAAAAACTCTTTGGCAAGTGTTGACTCAGGATGATATTTGGCATCGTATTATACATGGGAAATATATCACTCCTTTTTCACTCGCAAGTTAGCTCATACTTTCAGATATTTTCCCCACAAGTGCATCTCTGATCTGGAGATCTCTCTTAAAGAATCTTCCTTTTATTCACCATTAGCTCTGTTGGAAACCCGGATCGGGTCATTCTATTCATATAGGTAGGGACGTTATACTTGGCCTTGGGTCCACAACTTTTATTTCATCTAGACTACTGAATTATCTTCGAGATATAAAAGTTTTCTTTCTTTTCCAAGCCCGACACACCTCTGATTGCGGGATTTTATGCACAAAATGGAAATCTAACTTTGATTTGGGTCTCACGGAGGAACTTGCAATAGAGTGCGGGTCATACTACTCGGCACTACTTGGAGCAGTGATTCATCTTAATTTAGTGGAAGACACACTTCACTGGATTGGCGGTGACCGATCTGGTCATTTGACTATTAAAAATGTTTACAAGACCATTTCCTCCATGATCTGGACCCAAAGATGCACAGGATAGAGGCGAAACTTATGGCACTGGTCTCTTCCTTTAAAAATAAAATTTTTCATATGGTTAACTTGAAATGACAAGATCCTGACCTAGGACATTCTACTTCATCGGGGCTGGGAGGGACCCAATATGTGCATACTTTGTCATAACAATTTTGAATTACTTCCCACATCTTTTTGGACTGCACTTTCACCAAATTGGTTTGGCACAAGCTTACACTAGTCCTAAATCTCCAAAAGATGTGGACGAGCACAACCTTACATGATTGCTTGGAGAATTGGGCATTGATGGATTTCACTCTTCCTCATCTCCCAGCTTTAGTCTATTGGTTTATTTGGCTTACTCACAACAGGGCGATTTTTGATAATTCATCTGTGTCCTTAAATACAGTTTGTTTCAGAATATTGAGCGAGCTGAAAATTGCAAAGAAAGAGAGGATCTATGCCCCTTGGTTTATTCAACCTTTTCTACAGATGGATGGAAATAATGCATGGTTTGACGGAGCATCTCAAAATATAGGTCTTCAATGCGGGGCTAGCGGATTGATTATTCATTATGATGACTCTAAGATTACTTGGACGTTCAACCGTGGAACTGGATCTAATACCAAGGAAAAACTTCTCGGTGTTTGGGCCACCCTTCTATTGGCTTCTCGTCATAATATATTGGATCTTCATGTGAGGGGGGACTCAAAGATCATTATCGACTGGTTAAACAAAAAGGGACAGCTTCAAGTTATTGTTCTGGAATGTTGGAAAGATAGGATCACTGATCTCATTCAGGCATTCACTCGGATAAGTTTTTCTCATATATATAGAGAATTAAATGTGGAGGCAAATTATCTGTCAAAAAATGCACTAACAAAACTAATTGGCACTTTGACGTATCAACATTGGACAGATGGACTTGGGAGTCCTCCTCAATATATCACCCTCTTTTAGTTATGATTTTTGCATGTCCTTGTTTCTATTTTGTTTCATCCTATGTTTGAAGGTTTAGAACCCTTTTGACGCCTTGCTAGATCAGATGCGATAGGAATAGATAGGTAAATCTATTTCCATATTATATGGGTTCAACTACTTTTGAAAGGATCATTATATAGGACCAGTTTCATTGTGAAGGGATCAGTCTTTATCTTTATTGTAAGGGCATGAGCTATATCTTTTTGGTTTAAAAAAAACCATATATAATACAAGTGAAAATTTTCTTCTGGAAAAAAAAGCTTGTTCTAAGTGAGAACCGACCCGATCACTCAATACAGGTTCTATCGTTTTTATTGTGATTCACATTTTCTTAATTATTATTTTGTAGGAGTTAATTGTTGGAGTTACTTCACACACACCTAGGATTTCTTTTCCTAAGGTTTTTCCTTGTTTATTAGTCATAATTATTCATTATCCAGTCTCCTATATTTTAGGAGAGAATATTCCACCTGGAGAATATTCTCTTTAAGTTGACACTTCAGATTGACTAGTTGAGTTGAGTTTAGATGTTGCATTGGGATCATCACCATGCAACATTGGGATCATCACCATGATAATTCGACCTTGCCTTGGGATCATCATCAAACCGGCGCATTAGCCTTGATTCCATGAGTTAACTCCTCACTACTCTCTGTTCAGTCAGTTAACTGAAGACTAGTTGACTAGTTAACTCAACTAGGTGGCAGTTCACTCTCGTAACTGCCTGAGAGACTAGACTTGGTAGTAGTTCACTCCCGTAACTGCTGATGTGTGTCCATATCACTCTAGACCACCACTATGGTGCATTGGTTCACCTCTAGTGCGAACTCATTGATTTATACAGAGTATATCATGTGTAAACTATTCATTTTTCACAACGGTTAATGAGAATTTTTTCATTCTTTCTCTCCTTCTTATTCTTTTCTCCATTTCTCTTTGCAAATGTGAGTGTTATTGTTTAGCTAGATCTATTATGTGCAGGTTCAACACATTTGCATGGTATCAGATCCGACGAACTGCTAAGCAAAAGCTACACCAAATTATTTTTGCAGGTACTGAAGATTGAAGAACACAAAAAGATGGAATTTATGTTTTACTCACCGATAATACTTCTCATGCCTCATAACTATTTGGAGTGGAAGCCAGAGATTCTACTTCTTCTCAGAAGTAGAGGCTTATACCAAATAACCATGGCAATGGAAGTAGAGCCTGATTTTGCTGATGAGAAAAATGACTTTCGCAATAGACAAGATATGGTCATAGGATTTATCTACTTGTCTATTTCTCCATAAATTCTCCACCGAGTATGTAATGTCACACAAGAATTCACTCCAAATTAATTATGGACCGGATTGGAGGTTCTATTTGGGAATAAAGAAGATTGTGAATATTGCATGCAGTGGATTGGAAAGATAGAGCCAGAAGAGAAGCCATCAGAAGATCAAGCCTCTTATTATGAAGAGTCTTCTACAAAAGCATTTGCACAAGTTTGTATTCCATTAATTGAAGATGATGTCTACTCCATTTCATATTTGTTTTCTAAAATTCATGTGGAAGATATATGGCATGCATCTCAGGAGTCACATGCATACACTTTTCCATGCACAATGCATGCATCTCAGGAGACAAAAAGGGAGCCACTCACATCAGACTCAATTCTGATATTTTATGAGAAAAATTTCCAAAAACAAATTGGATATTTGAATTCCTCTCGGGAAAATATCCAATTTCAAAAAAAAAATCGTCTGAAACAGAGTCCAAGAACTGAAGTTATGATTGTTTCAAAATCAACAAAATTTCAGCATTTTTCCGGAAACGGCCCCACGGTTTTCAAAATTTCATCCAAACTTTATTTGGATATTTTTCATTACAAGAAGAGAAAGTGGATATGTGTGGACATCTCAATGATGCATCTACTTCATCAAATTTGTGCAGACATCTACATCTTCAACAAAATATTTAACGAGCACAAACTTGCACAATTGCAAGGTCTTCTTGGAGTGAAGGACAAGGTTGCTTAACAACTGCTTTTTGTTCCTTCTCATATTTTTTATGCATTGTAATTTGAGGTGGGNAAGGTGGGGGTCCCATGAGGTTTTCCCTCTTTCCTTGTTTATTTCAGTGTATATTTTGTATTTGGGTACCTAACATGGCCTCGTTGTCGGGACCCATTCTTTATTTTCACCATAGTGATGTTAAGGGGGAGTGTTGGAATTACTTCACACACACCTATGATTTCTTTTCCTAAGGTTTTTCCTTGTTTATTAGTCACAATTAGTCATTATCCAGTCTCATATATTTTAGGAGAGAACATTCCACCTGGAGAATATTCTCTTTCAGTTGACACTTCAGTTTGACTAGTTGAGTTGAGTTTAGATGTTGCATTGGGATCATCACCATGCAACATTGGGATCATCACCATGCTAATTAGACCTTGCCTTGGGATCATCACCAAACTGGCGCATTAGCCTTGATTCCCTGAGTTAGCTCCTCACTACTCTCTGTTCAGTTAGTTAACTGAAGACTAGTTGACTAGTTAACTCAACTAGGTGGTAGTTCACTCCCGTAACTGCCTGAGAGACTAGACTAGGTGGCAGTTCACTCCCGTAATTGTTGGTGTGTGTCCAAATCACTCTAGACCACCACTATGGCACATTGGTTCACCTCCAGTGTGAACTCATTGAGCTATAGAAAGTATATCATGTGTAAACTATTCATTTTTCACAACGGTTAATGAGAATTCTTTCATTCTTTCTCTCCTTCTTCTTCTTTTCTCCAATTCTCTCTGCAAATGTG
>ML792069.1:37695-56216 GCA_009831015.1 Picea engelmannii
CACTTTGCATCTATTGGCAGTAGTGCAATGGAAATCTAGGCACTTCGTCAAAATATATCTACTTTGCAATCCATGTGGCCATCACTGGAAAACTATAAAATAGACAATTTTAAATCAATGATATCTTCACTTTTTGAACTTTGATTTTGACGATTTTTTTTTTTAATTTGGTTGTTTTTCCAAGTGGAACTAAAATTTTCAATTTGTTTTTTTTAATTATGCTTAGAAAGCTACATGGATTTATTCATGTTTCACGACCCTCTTTTTACCTCAAAAATAGAAAAAAAAATCATTTTTTGGGGGCTTAAGAAAGAGCCATGATACCAATTTCTACGATCCTTAACCCAAGAAATTGAATTAAAAACAATATATCATAAATTATCGATACTTTATTAATAACAAAATACCCTTTAGGAAGGGAAACACCTTACAACTGATCCTTTTATGGAAGGAATCCACTCTTGCTCACTTACCTCTTGAGGTTGACAATCTCTCAATGAGCTGAGCTCCAAATACAATACTCTTCCACATGCCTCATAAGGAGGACTACATCCTTACTTATAACTAACAAGAGAACCCTAATCATAACAACCCATTGCACCTTCTTTGATGAGGCCTCATTACATTTATTCAATACTAACTATCATACCATGCCTTATTAAATAATAACAAACATAGTGGACCTAGTCCATCTTACATTGAAGGGACTCCACTGTTATTACTCTAATGGCCCCTCGACCCCCCTTTACACCCCTAGGGAGGATCCCAACATTCTCCTCAAACACTTTTTGTATAATTAATGTGGTTTAAAAACATGATAATTAAAAAGCCTTTACAACATAAATATTCCTCATAATGTTGTGTCTAGTTTAAGTAAATCCACCAATATAAATTTGAGGTAGAAGGCCAAAACCTATTAAATTTGCATATAATCATCATTGATTCATATAATGAGTGAAGGTCTGTGACCCCCAGCTCTAAGACCTCCAACATCGACACCTCTTTGATTTGTTCATGATATATGTACTACACATAGGAGGGATCAAAACAATTGGAGATGGTAGTTTATTTTTGACTGCTTTCTTCAAAGTAATAGGGTTGGATGATGAAGACATGTCTTTTCCCATCACTCCTCCATGCAGGTGTCAAAAAAAGAGTCGAGTCCTTGCAAATGCCATAGTATGATAATAGAGACTAGTCGTTGATTTGCTCCTTGCAAACAAAAGTTGTTGCTAATCCATAGGGACCTGTTGCGTATGCTCCAATTTGTGCTTCACATCTGCCACAAAATCTCCATAATTTATCCACAATGACTAGGTTTTCCCTACGAGTGATTTGACCATGACTTGAAAGAATGCTTATTGAACAAACATTTCTTTGAACAATTGCCCTGTAATCCTTTCATAAAAAACCTAGTGTGCATCATCATATTGTAAATGTCGCGAGCAAATGACTTGATGTTGTCTTATACATGAAATGCGTCAAACACTTTGCATGCAAATGCTTTAACAATCATTTGTTGTGCTAACTTTACTGGCATGGTATTGGTTAAATAAGAGGTATTAAGAGTAGAATATTATAGGTCCATTGTCCTCCAAACCCACATCTCTCCTTGTGGCATCTCCCAAAGGTGTGGGCATTAGACAAAGCCACACTTTCCTTATCATTCAACCCCATATGACCAAAATCAACCCTCTGATGTTCAAATCTTTTTTTATCATTAGAAAGACGACCCTCTAATGGAGGGTCATGTTTGTCTTCTCCACCAGGATGGAACATAATGACAGGTCCTTTGGTAACTTCCTTAGTCACCACATTGGTCCACTGATAAAATTCGGTGTAGATGATTATAGGAAACTATTCTCTGATTGGATCCAAGTGCTTGATGGAAATATCCAGGTTGTTGTTAGCACCACGAACATGCTCGTGTTCATTTATCATTTTCTTGAAGGGCTTGCTAGTTTTAGTCCGAACATTGTAAATCCCAATTCTATGTCAGGTGTTTCGAACCCTAAGCAACACATAATTCTTCTCTATGATGAGAGTTCGAATTTTCCTCTTGCATTTGCTAATGGCATCCTTGTACTTTGTGCTCATAGTGGGGTAAGCCTTCACCATGGTTTCCTTTCCCTACAAATGACCTATATCACGTACAATTTGCACAGGACTGAGCTCCTCGAATCTATGCCAATCTTTATTTACTCAAGTGAAAGCATTTGCCCAATTTTTTACGAGATACAACGATTTTATTTGAAAAATCACCAAATTTTCTAGAAATTAGATAAATTCCTCATAAAATTAATTAGTTTTACAAAAATATCACCAAACATTTATTGTTGTCATTTTAAGAAGTAACATTCACGAAATTTTCTATACTTTATACATAAGTATCAATTCTTAAAATTTTCTTTGTCAACAACAAAGCATTTCAAAATATTTGATACATGTTTCAAATTTCATCCTCTTACATTTTATTGAATCATTGGGGTCAACGAACAAGCACATTGGAGAGGATAGTACACTGGGGACATAGCTCAGTCAGGTGTTGGTACAACCTCTCTATCTACCGGTCCAAGGGGGAAGTTCTATCTTGTTATTCTTTAGAAAACAACCACTTTTTTTGGTATCGGTACTGGGTTCAATGTCGTGAAAAGCACTGGAAAGCAGGAGATTGCAAGGTAGATCATCGACTACTTAACAATTTATGATACCTAATATGATTTTTAGGATACCTGCTTGTATTCGATCGAGATCAGATCTGATTCAAGGAATCAAATGGGTGGGAAATGTCTATTATATACCTAGATGGATGTATAATTTGCTCATCTTGTATCAAATGTGATATTTGTGAATATGATCAAATCAATTCAAATTTAAGTTGAATGAGTCAATGAAGAAAGCTATATGACTTGGTAATTAAAAGTTGGTAATCAAAACCAAACCCATTACACTTAGAATTTGTGATTATTATTTTAATAAAAATCCATTATAAATACTCCAAAAATACTACCAAATAACACTAAAATTTCATCCTCTTACATTTTATTCAATCATTAATCACTCTATCTATTAAAAATTGATAATAAAAACCAAACACATTACAATTAGAATTTTGTGATTATCATTTTAATCAAAATCTATTATAAATACTCCAAAAATACTACCAAGTACTACCATTGATTGATAAACAAATATTAACTTAAAAATACAAATTTTAATATAATGTTTTACTAATTTTTAAAATCTTCTTTAAAAAAAAAAAACAAAAAACAAAACTAAATTCACATAAATAATAAAAAAAACTAAATTAGTTTAAATTTGACTTCTAAATTTCTTTCTTTTCTAATATAGATTTGACTTCTTAACACTCTAGGGCTTTAAAATCACCTCTCCATCTTACCGCTTTGAATTACCTCAAATGCTTCCCCACTTCATTTCAAAATCAAACACAAAAGAAGTCGCCAATTACTTTCTAAATCCCAATTCCCCACATCCTCTCTCAAACCTACAAAGTATTTCTTATGGCCGTCGAGGACAATGCCTATTGAGCTTTGCAGAAGGCCAAAACAATGGAGGGTGTAACTACTAGTGATACTAAGGATGCCTCCACACCATGTCCAAGTCCAAGCACAACCTCTGCCCCGGCCTCCGCTGTTCCGGCTACGCTCCCCAAGCCGCAACTGTCAAAACAAATGGAGGGTATAATTACTAGTGATACTAAAGATACCTCCACACCATGTTTAAGTCCAAGCACAGCCTCTGCCCCGGCCTCCGCTGCTGCGGCTACGCTCCCCAAGCCGCAGCGGCCGCCACCATCAAATTTACCATCAGAGGGCATGGTGTCCCCTCAAACAAACACGCCCCTGATTGGGGCGAACGCCACAACGCCCAGCCCGTCCACCACTAACAACACTGCACGCAATAACCACAACAGCGCGTCAGCGGAGGCACCCAAGAGTCTCAGAGGCCTCAACAAACCCAAATGTTCAGAATGTGGCAATGTCGCTCGTTCCAGGTCACTTTCTCATTCACTATCTTCTTCTTCTTCTTGTTAATTTAATGTTATATGTCATGTATTTGCATGTTTCCGTGCATATTCATTTTTTCTTTCTTTCTGCACATAACATTTATATTGGGTATTCTGTTATATGAACAACACTAAAATGTCTCCCTCATTTCATTTTTAATGGTAGGAAACCTACTTCTCAGATGATTCATGATCTACTCTTTTGTGAAGTTAACATTTATTTATTGCTTGGTATCACTAGGTGCCATTACAACAGTAGCTAAGAACACAGTTGAAGTAGGCACCCAGGCATCCTAATTCAACAGGGGCTATCCTAGAAAATCACCCCCCCTTCCAAACACGAGATCCAAACTATAGCCAGCCTGGTTATCGACGATCCTAGTGTCTCTGTCGCCAGCGAGGATGGAACCCGAGGCCTGCTTCTGGTGAATTCTCCACTTTGCTGTTAGACCACAAGCTCATGCCCCATAACGTGCCAATTTGACAATAGGAGGTTTTACTATTGCCTTGGACAAGAAGTGCATTGGTTCTTGTTACGAAGTTAATATTTATTTTATCACATGGCGCGATCCTCGTTACCAGACCATACTGTGAACACCATAGAAAACACTGTTTCTTGGGTGTTTCTCTGCCCATGGCGGTATAAAAAACAGCTATAAGTTTTATAAAATTAAGCAAGTTAAAATAAAGAAAAGCATACCACCTAAACAGTATGGTGTGAAAGTAATTTGATTTATAACATTGACAAATTATGTATTGTGGGCTACTTTTGAGTCTCAAATGGATTTGGTTCATTATGTGATCATTATGTGTTTAATATGCATAGTGTGGTCCCTGGGGGGACTGTTTTTTATCCGGAAACCTTCAGGCCTCTATTTTTCATTTCTGTTTCCTGATTCTGGTAACGAAGGGTGCAGTTACATCAGTATTCCGTAGAAGCTCATAGTAGGTGCCTAGACTCAAGAATCCAGTGGTAGCTAGCCTAAATAATCACCCACTCCCTTCCAACATGAGATCTGAATGACAGTCAGCCCTGGTAATGGTTACCGTAGTATCAAATAGGCATCGCTAGCTGCAATTGAGATCAATGATGCAAATATCTTCGATTTCTCCTGATTTTTCCAATTTTTCTGAGTTTTTCAGATCCAGGTTTATGCTTGCTGATTTTCTGATTTTTCCCTGATATTTCTGATAAGTTTCTTTCTGGACTCTTGGTGATATATTCCCCGAAATGATATTTGAATTTTGCAACATTGATTCAGAGAATAAACCATAGGCACCACTAGGTCTGATTACAACACTATTCAGTAAAATATCTCATAGTAGGTGTCCAGGCGCTAGAAGTCTAGATAATCGATCAATACGTACCATGAGATCGAAACAATAGTACGCTCAGTTAGTGATTACAACAGTGTCCAGTAGGTACAACTGGGTGCAATTTGTTAGATTTTGACCGCACCTCAGGTCTGGTCTATTGTTTCGACAGTTATACACAAATTAACTCAATTTGAACTGTAAACATAAACACATTGAGATGCCTAACCATTTAGCACAGTGAAAGAATCGAAAGCTAACAATTAGATCATGCACAAGTACACAGTAATTTAATGCTCAAGATCATATGTTCTTAAAACCAGAACCAAGGGCTCCCGTACCAGGGACAATGGCCCAATTCTTACACAAAAGAATATGTTAAAACACTTACAATTACTGCTGAAACCCTCCTTGGTTTCCGTGGCAATGCTGCTGTCTTGAGGCTGAGGGTTAGGGCATCCCTTGCCCCCTCAAACCTTCCTCTTCCTCTGCAACTTAACACCAGCCTATGGGGCCTTTACACAGGCCCTTATCTCTGCTGCTGTTCTGGTTGTGACAGCCCTCAATGGCTGTCCCAATGCTGCTGCTGTTACAGCTCCTTTTCTCTGACTTGTTATAGCCTTCTAGGACTGTCCAACAAACCTCTAATCAGCCCTCTTTCTCTGCTGTTCCAGCCCTCAACACTTGTCCAAAGACAGCCCTAAAACCTTACTGAATCAGCCCTATAGGACTGCCCCCAAGTTGCTGTTGTAGTCTTCATAGGACTGTCCTCAACCTGCCCTTCAAGCTGTCCAAAAGGATACTACAGAGAGGCTTGCACAGTCCCCTTACTCCTGCGGCCAGGCAACTAGGGTTATGGCCCTCTCTACAACCCATAACTCTGCGGTCTGAGGTTCTGTGGCTGTGGGATAAATCACTAGGTCTGCAGCCTCTCCAAATAGTGCCTACACAGGGCTGCAGGCTTATCCATAGGCTGCAGCCTGTGTAGCAGTCACTACAGGGGTCTTGGCCCCCCTTCTTCCTTTCTTTCTGCTGCTACACCTGGTCCGCAAGTAACCTGGGTCAGGACTGAGGTGCAGCCCTACCTGGGCCCTTCTTTCTGCACTAACTTACACAGAAAACAACCCCAAAACATGCCTCTGTACTTGGACTGAGGTTCAGCCCCTCCTCTCCAGCTGTACCGCAGAAAATACAAACAAAATCAGAACTGAGGCAACCTGCCTTTCCTATCCTGAAATTGCATGGCTGAGGTCACCACTTGTTACCACACTTATCACTCCACAGAACCTGCCCAAAACAAGAATAAGACAGCAGAACTAAGGCCTTTCAGCCTCCTCCATGGCTGGACTGAGGTCACCAAACAGCTGGACTGAAATCACCATGATTCCACACAAGAATGAATGTCTCACATTCACCTTGTCTCCTTTTATATAAGTCTTAGGGGTCAACATTGGAGCCCCTCCACAAGCCAACATTTAATTAGAATATTTTAATCACTTGTGTAGGTGTGAAGCCCCAACACAAGCCCACAGAGCCACTAGCTCCAACCCAAGGGGGTTTTCACCCTAACGAAAGTCCAATCGGGTGCCAATGACGATTCCCCCGTGCTTGACACCTAGGCCACGTGATAATATCTGCCTGAAGCTACAAAACATCAACACAATTTGGATTATACATTGTACAATAGGGACCACTAGTGGTGATTACAACAGTAGTAGCTGATAGTAGGTGTCCTGTCACAAGAATCCAATGGTAGTTAGCCTAGATAATGACTACCTCTCTCCAATCATGAGATCCAAACAATAGCTGGCCCAATTAATGGTTATCACAAGAGTGTTGCTATTGCTTAGTGAGGATGGAAGTTGAGACCTGCATCCGACAAATTCTCCACTGTTCCATTAGACCACAAGCTCATAACTCCAATGATGAGATCCAAACAATAGCTGGCCCAGTTAATGCTTATCATAAGAGTGTCACTTTTGCTAGTGAGGATGGAACTTGAGACTTGCATCTGACAAATTTCCATTAGATCACAAACTAATAAGTTACAATAGCACATAACAACACATAGGTTCTCCTGTGCCTTTTAGTTCTATCCTGGGTTTTCTGCATGTGAGTGTCAGAACTCGTTGTAAAGTTGAGGTCATGATGTCTGGTAAATCCAATTGGAAATGTTAAATTTCTTTATGCTCAACAAACTAATTTCTGAATACAATAGATTTTTATGCCCAGAACAAGAACAACAACAAATTCTAAATTCTGATCTATAAAACAGAAATATAACTGAGCAGTTTAACCTTGCAATGCACAACGGAAAATATAGAAGCCAATCACACAATTTTCAGACACCAGAAATACCCCAGAAACCCCAATTCCGTGGAAAACCAACAAACGAGGGTTTTATTATCAGCTTCAGCAAATCCAGAAAATGATTACAAAAATAGATCTGTGCCAAACCTGGCACTTTCCTCCACAGAAACCCCGATCTGGACTGAGCCGGAGGTTCTAATCTCTTGGCCTCACTCGTACAGCTTGTACGGCCATCTCTGCCTGTGCATACGGCCACTGGTACGGCCTGGCCCGTACAGCTCTTTTGGCTGCTGGAGATATGGCTGGAATGGTCCTGCCTCCATCTTCCTCTCACGGCTTCAAATTCCTCCCACACGGATCTGCACTCAAACCCTTGTCTTGGCCTCAATACAACTAGCGGCCCAGTAGGCCTGTGTATACCAAGACTCGGCCTCTCCTGGAAATGATTTCTACCTTTCAAACTTTTGATTTGCAGCTGAAACCCTTGGTGTCACACTCACTCAATGAGTTGATGTATCTCCTGAAGTCATCCCCTTTGCTTTTAAATCTATGGCTAGTTGATTCGATGGTGGAGATTAAATCCCCATCATGTCAAATCAATGGCTAGTTGATTCGATGGTGGAGATTAAATCCCCATCATGTCAAATCAATGGCTATGATCAAAGATCAAAGAAGCTTCTCACATAAGGTTAACCAATACTGATTAATTATTGTCATTCCCTAAGTTTATACTTAGGAAATATTTAGATTACACTAATCAGATTAATTAATCACATTTTCCTAAGTTAGACTTAGGAAAAATTCAAATGACTTGGAGAAACATTAATCCTTGTGTCTTTGGCTTGCATGACACCTTGCCTAAGCCAAGACACCTGTCCGAGCTACCATATTTTAACACTCCCTCATAGCGAGGAAGGTGTTCTCCACTATTCCCATCTTATCCTTGAAGAAAACAAACTTCCCTTTCATCAAGACCTTGGTGAGAATATTTGCCACTTGCTCATCTGTAGGTACATGCTGTAGTTGGACTGCACCCTTTTGTACACACTCTCGAATGAAGTGGTACCCGATGTTGATGTGCTTTGATCTATCATGAAATACTGATTCTCAGAGAGTTTTATGCAACTTTGATTATCACAGTGTATGATGGTCGGTTCTAGCTCTTGATCGAACAATGCCACCAGCAGTTTCCAAAGCCATACGACCTCACATGCTGCCATGCTCGCTGCTTCTGTAGAACTCAATGCAACATACTTCTACTTCCTGCTAAACCAAGAGACAACCTCGATCCCAAGCTGAAACAACACCATGAAGTGCTTTTCCTGTCCATTGCATTGCCTCCCCAGTCTGCATCTATAAAGCTCATCAACTTCACTCCATCTCCCTGAGCATACCTCAAAACCATACTCAACTGTGCCACGTAGGTACCTCAATATATGTTTCGCTGTTGTCCAATGTGCTCTCCTTGGTTCAACCATGAACTGACTGAGAGTATTCAAAGCAAAACAAATGTCTGACCTAGTATTGACCAGATACATGAGAGAGCCTATCAATTGCCTATATAAGGTAGGGTCTACTGCCTCCTGCTTGGAAGCATGTATCATCTTCCAATCAGTAACCATGGGTGTAGACATCGACTGACAATTCTGCATCCTGAATCTCTTCAAGATCTCCACTGTGTATTTCCCCTGTCCTAGGAAAATCTCGCCATCTCGTTGCCACACTTCCAATCCAAGAAAATAGTGCATCAACCCCAAATCCTTCATATCGAACTCCGAAGCAAGATCCCTCTTGCAATCTGCAATAAGCCTATGTGAACTTATCAGAAATAGATCGTCCACATATAATACGAGAATATGCGGCTCTCCCCCCTATCATGATATAATATAGATTCGAGTCTGCCTCACTCTTCACGAAGCCCATGCCCAACAAGTAACTATCAATGCGCTCATACCATGCTCTGGGTGCCTGCTTGAGCCCATGTAGTGCTCTCTTTTGTCTACATACATGGGACTCCCTCCCATATACCTCAAAACCCTCTAGTTGTTCTATATACACTTCCTCCTCAATAGCTTCATTGAGGAAAGCCATCTTGATGTCCATCTGATGAATCTACCAACCCATCTCTGCTGCTAGTGAGATCACGGCCCTGATGGAAGGATATTTGGCTACCGGGGCAAATGTCTCATCATAGTCAACTCCCTCTTTCTGAGAGAATCCCTTAGCCACGAATCTGGCTTTGAAATTCTCAATGCTGCCATCTGCAACATGCTTGATCTCATAGATCCAGTGAGACCCAACCATTGACTTGCCCTTTCGTCTTGGCACCACCTCCCAAACATCATTCTTCATGATGGATGCATGCTCCTCCACCATGGCATTCCGCCAAACCTATTGCTCCGATGCTTCTTGAAAATTGGAAGGCTCCCTATCAATGAGATCACTCATCAACGCCATATACCCTGAATATCGTTGCGGTGGCCTGCTCTATCTGACACTCGTCCTAGTGGAGTACATTTGGACTTATTCCCCATTTCTATATCAAAAGTCATCTCCTCCTCTCTGAAGTTGGAGAAGTGTTCTCTAACTCCTGTCATATGATATGGTGCACCAATATCAATATACCACACCCCTGTAGCCTTTGTGCTTGAGCTATAGAGGCAAACGATAAGTGAGAAATCCTCATCAAACTTGGAAGAAAACTTGTCAATGTCCGTTGAAGCTGTTGTTTGAGACTTCTTCTTATCTTTCTTCTTGTTAGGACATTGACTGGCATAGTGTCATGGTTTGTGACAAGCAAAGCATTTAACTTTGATCATGTCACATTTCTTCTCACATTTGGAGGTCTGCACACTACCTGAGCCTTTCTTGGTTTTAGCTTTGCCCTTTCCTGCAAGGGCAATGTTCTCTTCTTCCTCACCCTTTTGATGACCGTTGCTGCCATTGAGAGATGCTAATCTCAATTCTTCTTGCATGAGGTCATCCCACAATCGATCCCAGTCTGGAGTGTGTTCCCTGGCAACAATGCCTCTCACAAAGACATCCCATGACTTGGAGAAGCGATTCAAGGCTGTCCTCACAAGTTCGGTGCCATCCACAGTCTCTCCAACAACTGCCAATTCATCCTTTACTTGTTTGAGTTTGGTGAGGTAGGAGGAGACACTTTCCCCCTTTCCCATTATGGTATTTCGGAGTTTCTCCTTCAAAACCATTTTTTTGTTGAGGTTTGAATCCTGGTACAGTTTAATGATAGCTTCCCACATCTGCCTGGCTGTACCCAATCCTGAGAGGTGAGGGACAATATGGTCCTTGACCCCATCCAAGATGATACACCTTGCTTTGACATCATTCTTCTTGTGAGCTTCAGCTTGCTGTGCATCAGTTGGAACTGCAATAGTCTTCTCTGCAAATTCCTTGAAGCCATACTCCTCTAATGACAACAATATACGCTCCTTCCAGATGCCAAAGTTAGATGCACCATCTAACCTATCTTCAAATCTGATACCTGAGATAGGCATTACTCTGAAACCTTTCTGTCACAACCTCCTGGATTTGAAGAATACCGCTGGCTGAAAATTCTTGTGTAAGTCCTTGGCTTCCTTCTCAGAGGCAAAGCTCTGATACCATGTTAAATTTCTTTATGCTTAACAATCTAATTTCTGAACACAATAGATTTTTATGCCCAGAACAAGAACAACATCAAATTCTAAATTCTGATCTATAAAACAGAAATATAACTGAGCAATTTAACCTTGTAATGCACAGCAGAAAATATAGAAACCAATCACACGATTTTCAGACACCAGAAATACCCTGGAAACCCCAACTCCAGGGAAAACCAACAAACAAGGGTTTTATTATCAGCTTCAGCAAATCCAAAAAATGATTACAAAAATAGATCTGTGCCAAACCTGGCACTTTCCTCCACAGAAAACCCAATCTGGACTGAGCCTGAGGTTCTAAGCTCTTGGCCTCACCTGTACAGCTCGTACGACCCTCTCTTTCTGTGCGTATGGCCGCTGGTACGGCCTGGCCTGTACGGCTCTTTCTGCTGCTGGTATGGCTTGGCCTGTACAGCTCTCTTGGCTGCTGGAGATATGGCTGGAATGGCCCTGCCTCCGTCTCCCTCTCACGGCCTCAAATTCTGTCCACATGGATCTGCTCTCAAACCCTTGTCTCGGCCTCAATACAGCTAGCGGTCCACTAGGCCTGTGTACACCAAGACTTGGCCTCTCCTAGAAATGATTTCTACCTTGCAAACTTTTGATCTGCAGCTGAAACCCTTGGTGTCACACTCACTCCATGAGTTGATGTATCTCCTCAAGTCACCCCCTCTGCTTTTAAATCTCTAGCTAGTTGATTCAATGGTGGAGATTAAATCCACAACATGTCAAATCAATGGTTATGATCTAATCTGAAACTAACTTTGACTTTTTAGATAAGATCAAAGAATCTTCTCACAGAAGGTTAACTAAAGTCTAATACTGATTAGTGGTTAACTAATACTGATTAGTTATTGTCATTCCCTAAGTTTAGACCTAGGAAACATTTATATGACACTAATCAGATTAATTAATCACATTTTCCTAAGTTAGACTTAGGACAAATTTAAATGACTTGGAGAAATATTAATCATTGTGTCTTTGGCTTTCATGACAACCTAAGCCAATACACCTGTCCAAGCTACAATATTTCAACAGGAAATATGCCAGGTTAGGCTTGGTAGTTGAGCAAGGATACGGTTCAACTTTATTTTTTTGTGAACTAAGATAGTGTGTATGCAGTATATTGTGTAAATGTTACATGGTTTCAGTTAAAGTGAACGAGTGGTTAGAGGTTGGCACTTTTATAGGGGAAAGGACACCCATTGCAATTGAAAATTCTGCTTTACTGAACTGGCACTTAGACAAGATGGTTTTTGCTACATCATAAAATTGGAAATAAGGGACAAACATATCAAATTATTGATGATTGAAGTCCCCTGTCTGCAGAGAGTCTGCGTCTGGTATTTGGACCTATGATCTCACAGGTTTTGCTTCCTGGTTGTCTTGCAAAATTGTGCTAAACATGCTGGTCTGATCTTTCTGTTTTTACCTGAAACTGTTCCTTGTCAAATTTTTGAAAGTTGAATTTACTTGTTTCCTTTTTTTTGTAAAACCAGAACAGAATTTTGTATTATATATAAAAGATTTGCTGCATGGAAGCTAGCAGCATTTACAATCCCAGTATTCATTGGATTTCCACAAAACAGGGCATATTTCTAAGTTGACATTTAAAGACAAAAGGTGACCTTCCAAACTAGAGTTCCATGTATTTCTGCTAGTTGCCTGCCTAATGAACTGACACAAAATACAAATGACTTTAAAGAACATTCATACTGGTTTAAATGTGCACATTGTCTTGCTCTTCCTGCCCCTCGCTGTAGTGAGGAGGGCTTGCACCTTCAATCTCCATGGGTACCTGATTCTGACAAACTGTTTCAGCCTCCACTATGCTTGCTTGATTCAAGCTTTGAGTACCATGGTTGTTGGAAGCAAGGGAGAGAGAATCCACACTCTGATAAAACTGGAGAGGGAAGCCTGCTGCATTTAGTCTCTAGTTAATCTATTCGGTGCTTCTGAAGGAGAAGAAGTTTCGTGTAATTAGCATTCTGCGTTATGCTGGCCTGTTCCAACTCTCTGCTACTTTGGAGGAGATAACCAGAAGGGTGCTGCTATTAGCCTAGTTGATTTCCTCGTGCCTGCGCAGAACCCTCCTTAAATCCCTGAAGTCATCATTTGCCATAACTGCTCGGGTTTCCTCTGCCACTTGGGCACCAATCAAGGGGAATATGGGTGCTAATACACTAAACCGAGAGTCAGAACACCAGTAAGAGAAAGACTCCCCAATTCCATTGCTCCAGTCACCAGTGTACAGAATTTGTAATGTCACTCAAAAACAATGCCACAGAACAGAGCAAGCTTGTTCAAAACCCAAAAACAACAAACGAAAAACCGCATTGCAAGCCAAACCTTCCCCTTCGCCACAATCTGCAATGGCTGCTCATCATAATCCTGCTCTTGCACCTTCCAAAATTTCAATAGACCCCCTGTGCTGGCTCTGAGATAGCTTCCAGGAAATAAACTCGACAACCACCAAACCGGACTGTTGATGAATTGTCCTGGGGAGGAGCTCCATACCCGAATTATCCCACACCTCTTGCAAGGTTTCATCATGGTGCATTGATATCCCCCAGGTAAGGCCTGCCAAACTAGTTGTGAGAGAGAGGCTTGCTCGCTCTTGACGCCCTTCCGCAGGCATGTCCAGTTGTGAGTCATTGGTAACGAGGTTGATTTGATGTTCATTAGTAACCACTTATGAAAAAATCTAAGGGATTGTGCAATAATTGGAAGCCCCATTTTCCAAGGATTTAATGTTGTGGCAAATTTTGCCCAAATATCCGCCTCCCCATTCAGATTCCTCTTGATATGGAAGAGGGAGATCTGGTCAAAGTGTGTTAGAACCTGTTTGATTCTAGATACAATGTCTTGAAGCTCATTCCCTCCATGATTCGATTGAGTAATTACTGCTTTGATGATTAGCATTGAATCCCCAAATATGGACAAGGTCCTGAGTCCATTTTCTTTTGCGATGAGATGCCCACACCACAACCAGTAGGCTTCAGCTAGATTATTCGACACATTCCCTAGCCCCCAGGCGTATTGAACGATCTTATTTTGCTGGGATCATGAAGACTCTCACCCGCACCTGCCGGCCCAGGAATTTACTTCTATACTCCCTACTAGTTCTACTAGTCAATGTCGATACATCCTGATGCTTGGCTTTTCATATGCTCCTATCTTCTGATTTTAAGAACAATTTTTAGTCCATCTCGGCTTACACTCAATTTGATATTCTAGGGTGTATGGATTGATGCTAGGGTGTATTGCTTGACGTTAACATAACTGGTGGCATGGCTGTTAGCTGTTGATAAGTTTCAGGCTCTGTTAAGCATCACGAAGACACTGTCTTAATACATTAGAGTGTATCGCTTGATGCTAACATAACTAATGGCATATGGTGTATGTCTCAATGCTAGGGTTTATTTCTAGACGTTAACATAACTATTGGCAAGGCTGTTAGCTGTAGATGAGTTTCAGTCTCTGTTAAACATCATGGAGACACTGTCTTAAGACATCTTGATTCAATCATGGTCAACTCTTTCTTGCTGAATCGAGGATGGATTGGATCTAGTGAGTAAGACAGTGGGAGAGGCCTTTCTCAAGGAGATCCACATCCTGGTTCCTTGTCCCTTGTCACCCATTGTATGTGGCATTGGGGCCTGTTTAGATTATCATGTGCAAAGGGACAACTCCGCACCAAGTAAATGTCACTTCACACATGAAATGTGCAGGCTTATAGTTGATTTTTAAACTTCCAATCTAGGGATTGTGTTCCGTCTTATTTATTTCTCTAAAGGTTTGTGAATGGAAATAACAATTTCAATTTTCTGTCATGCAGAAACCTGTCACAGAAAAATATTTATTTTACATAATTTCAACATATTACCTAGACTTTTAACTTAGTCTAAACGTTCTACGAATTTGACCTTTTCTGGCCGCTCAAAATAACGGGAAGGGAAACCGGTATTTCTGTATGAAATCTGGCAAAAATAATTTTGGATTTGATGGAATTGTAGACATCAATCGGTAACATTGCAAAATCAGGTTGCTGCAGGGGTTTTCAAGGGTGCTGAACCCATTGCTGCATTAAAAAGTAAAAACAATGATTTTAACAATCCAAAATTGCAATTTAAACAAATATTTTATGGCCAGATTCTGGTGATGGCAAACCGGAAAAGGTCACAATCATAGAACGTTTAGCCTTGTTCCTTTTAAAGCTGGTAGGATCCACTGTAATTTGGTCAAAGAGGATTTCACAACGTATTAAAGATTTGAAATCCATTCTTTTTGGATGAAGCACCAATCTTGTATCAGTCTAACATATTTACCCTACAAAACAATTGTATGTATCAAGAGGAGGCTTTGGATGCATTGCCGTTTCAGCATTTGAAATCATTTCAATGTTGTGACTGAGCAATAGCTATTGTTTTGGTTTAGAATTGTTAAAAATTCCTAACAACTATAGATGCTGATCTTCTTTGTCAATATTTCAATTCATGATATGCAGATCTGAACTCAAAGATCTAAACTAAAACTGAAACTTAAAATCTTGTGAAACACCAATCAAAACTTCGTATTTTCAGAAACTAAAACCATAGAAGTATAGAATCTAGATCAACACTAGAGATACACCGTCTCTGAATTCTGGATCAATCTGCCAAGTAACAAACGGTAGATCTGAGAAATACTACTGCTGTAAGTCAAAACCAGCAAGCTCAAAACCTATAACAGCAGTCACATAACTTTTGATTAATTTGAAAAGAATGATTACAATGATACAAAGCAAGAGAGAAACACCCTTAGAAGGTAGGCGCTCCACATGGGTGAGTCTTCTCAAGTCAACACACCCTCTAAACTGACCATGTGCTCATCTTAAGCAACCAAGTAGCGGAAGAAGACAACCAACAGAGAAATAACATAACAAAAGACACACTTAACCCTCCTAAAGTGATACATTGGCTATGCTAGGAAGGTTGCCCCACATGAGAGAGAATGTCTTGCTGAAGTTTCACTCACACATGTCAAGTGAACTGGAGTAGATCTGACTTTCCCTGTCTATATAAGGCAAACTTGTGCATGAGTAGTGAGGCACAGTAGTGCAAAGGATATTCTCTTTAACTAAAGTGCTCAACTGATTATTAAGTGCAAATAATGTAGAAATTTCAGACCCCAACCCGGTTTCAAGTCTCACTGAGACACACAGTTTAATGCCCAACCCACATTGCAAATTTAGGCTGCAAATTAGTAAGCAGAAAATTAAATGCTCAAGAACAGAAACACATGAAGTCTGCTACAGCAATATAACTCAGAAGTAAATTCACTTAGAAATTAACACACAGATTTTTGGTCTAACTTCGACCCTGGAAAAACCCACAAGGGGAAAACCAGTGAGAGAGGGGTTTTTTATTATTTTCAGTGCTCAGAGAAAGATATTCTTAAATCAGTTTTCTTCAGCATTTAATACACAGACTTATCTCATTTTTCGTGCCCACAAACAGCCTCCAAATGCGTGCTAAACAGCTCCTTGATTCTGTGCTGAGAAATCTGTACAGAGTATGGCTGTCACTGCATTTATTGCTGTACGGCTGCCTCAAAATTCGTGCCTGTCTGCTGTTACTGTTTTCCATAAATTAATGGCAGCTGGGTTCCTCGATTTCTGTGCCAAACTTGCCCAGAAAAATGTGCAGCTTGTTGAATTATATAGCTTTGGAAGCTATTTTCCCTATTGTAACTAACCATGTAAATAAAGTTTTGATATAGAACTTTATGTCAAGCATCAAACACATGACAAGTGTCAACCTTATGCCAAGACAACCATATGCCATGTGTCAACCTCATAGCACCTCTAAGAGGGCTGCTTAGGATGGTTGGAGTGGCCAGCTTAAGGGGGTTGCTTAGGGTGGTGGTATGACAGCTGTATAACAACTGTCATACAATACTAAAACAGCTGTTTAGGGCAGCCTTTAGAAGAGACAAAGGAAGTGACCTTTGGGAGCATTAGGAGGTGGCTCTTGCGAACTTTAGGAGGTGGCTCTTGCGAACTTTAGGAGGTGACTCTTGGCAGCCAAAGGAGGGCAGGTATGACAGCTGTTATACAACTGTCATACATTCTTAGGGGTCTGCTTAGGGCAGCCAAACTAACCTATAAAAATGGGCATTCACTTACCATTTACATACCTTTGTTTTGCTGGAGTCTTCTGTTGAGGCAAGGCATCGATTTGCTAAAGTGTTTTCTGCTGGTATATGACTGATATCTACTGGAATTTTCTGCTGGTATATGGCTGCTAGTTGCTGGAATCTTCTGTTGGTATATGGCAGCTAGTTGTTGAAGTATACTGCTGATACAAGCACTCTATTCTTGTTGAAGTCTTTTACTGTTTCTTGCTGATATAAGGCTGCTACAAATACTATGTTAAAGCTGCCATAACTCTGCTACAACAAGAAGGAAAGTCAGTTATTTTTTGGTGAGTTTGTCAAGCTGTTACTATAAGTGTTAGTTCAACTATTTGTGAAGTTTGTAAGTGCTGAAAGTTGAAACAGAGGTATTGTTTCAGCCCTCTGAGTCCTAGCTAGTTACTCTAAAGTCTTGTGCTGGTATTGTACTTTTTTGAAGAATCTAAAGAGAAGTTTTGGCTGGGTTTTCTACCCCAAGAGGGTTTCCCAGGGTATACTTGTGTTCTCTCTGTGATTGTCTCACTTTCAATGATTCTGATATATGCAAGATGTATTGGTATGTTGGTTGTATGCTGTAAATTTTTAAATTTACCTACATGCATCAGTTTTTCAACATGGTATCAGAGCTTCCTTGAAAGAAGCCATTTCTACAGAGAGTTATTAGATTTGTGAAGGAGACGACAGTATTTTAGTTTTTGAAGGAAGTCAAAAACAAGGACAAGACGATGTCAAGCACTAAGCTTGATAAGAAACTTGAGGGACTTGATAACTTCAGAGCATGGCAGTGCAGAATATCCCTTGTTTTGGAAGAAAATGACTTATCAGATTATGTTATGGAAGAGGTTGCAGAACCTGAGGAAGAAGAAGCTAAAGGTAAGTACATGAAGAATCTGATAAGGGCAAAGAGAATAATTGCAGATTCTATAAAAGACCATCTTATTCCTCATGTATCATCCTTGAAGACTCTCAAAGAGATGTTTGATGCTCTATCTCGTCTATATGAAGGAAGGAACATAAACAGGAAGATGGCTTTG